>VDFB02154322.1:0-19152 GCA_007258455.2 Sequoia sempervirens | reverse complement strand
GATTTTTGGCCAAATGGTACTATTTTTGTCACTAAACAGATTGAAAATTTATTTTTTACAACCCAATTCACTCAATGAATGCTGCAACCATAACATTTCCTTAGATCCATTAGTGAGTGGAATATATTTTGTTTCATTCTAGTAAAGAGTGCTACCACATGTTACAATCTAAAAACCAATTGATCACTACCCCTGCAAATATGAACACATAACCATTAATAGATTTTCTTTTGTCCAATTCACCAAGCATATCAAAATCAACAAAACCTTGCAATTGAGCCTCTTTCCCTCTAAATCTCAAAACATGATGTGAAGTTCCCTTCAAATATATCGAAATCCATTTCATTGCTTGTCAATGAGTTGTATGAGGATTATTCAAATACCTGTTGACCACTCTCATTGCATGAAAAATGTCGAGTCTTGTGTTGATCATTGCCTACATAAGAATCCCAACAATAGAGGAATAAGACACTCCTTTCATATTCTTTTTCTTCTTGTGTCTTAGTACACAACTTGGAGGATAAACTAAAATGATTAGCTAAAGGAGTGCTGATAGTCTTGGCATTCTTCACGTGGAACTTGTCCAAAACCTTTTTAATATACTTTTTTTCAAAATTTTAATTATGTTTTCTATCAATCTCTTATGATATTCATTCAAATAATTTTCTTATTAGCCCCTCTAGATATTCATCAAAAACTTGTTAGCTAATTGTTGTTTCAACTTGCTAACAATATTCATGCTAGTTTTGGTCACTAGCATATCATCAACATATAACATCAACAACAACACAATCTCATCATTCTCCAAAACCTTGTAATAAACATACAAATCAGATTCACACCTAGATAATTATTTTTTAGCCATGAAGGAATCAAGCTTTAGGTACCATTATCATAGAGCTTGTTTTAGCTCATACAAACTTCATTTTAAATTTGCAATCTATATTCTCATGTCCTTATTTCTTGAAACCTTCTGATTGTTGCATATATAATTCTTCTTCCATATCACCATGTACAAATGTGGTCTTGACATCAAGTTGCTCTAGTTCAAGATCGTAAACAAAAATTAATCCCAACATTGCTCGAATAGTACTCATTTTCCCTACAAGTGATTTTTTGTCTACGAAAGCAACACCCTATTGTTGATCAAATCCTTTCACCACTAATTTGGCTTTGTATCGCTTCTTGTCTCCTTCTTCTTTCAATTTGTACATCCACCTATTTATGTATGCTTTCTAGTTTGATGGAAGAGGGACCAATTCCCAAGTATGATTTGCCATCAATAATCCTTTTTTTTTTCATATCTGTCATCCATTTTGTGTAATCTTTTTCATTGCATGTGTATTCAAATATTAAAGGTTCAACTTGATCAAATCCATTTGTGCTTGTGTTATCTTTGCACTCCCTTTTTCTAAAGGATCTAGGACGGCATTGAAATCCCCTTAAGTTATTTATTTTGTATCTATTGTTTGCAAAAATGATGTTTTATGTTCCCATCTTCACTTCCTTTTTGCATGACCCATAGACCCATTGATCTCAATTAGAAAAAAACTAAAATTTGAAATGAAACATTTCACTTTGCTTACTTTCCAAGATTGTCTTTCCTAAATGGTTTCCACTTCCACCATGTTTGGGTTCTAGACCACGCCAAGCCCACCTAAAGATCTTGGTTTGCACAAAAGACCATTTCCATCATTTCCAATTTAGCATTAGGGAAATTGTTTCAACATTATCCATTTATGTTTCTTGAATTAAAGTTGGTGGACTAGTTGCATCATGTTGATTTGTCTTAGATTATTGTGTGCAACATCAATTAGTCTATTATAAAGAAATTCATGAAATGAACATTGATGAAAACTAAGATAATAACCGACTAGAAGATATTAAGTAAAAATTGTTTTATATAATAATAAAACTTAAAACTCGTTTTTTTTTATTTTATTAAAATAATTCTCTTTTTAAATAAAGATTTATAAAAACTAATTCCATCTAAACAATCTATAATATATTTAAAAAATTAATTATCACAATAATCATAAAATAATTTAATATTAAATTAAAAAAGAAAAGATATCAATTCATTAGCCACACACCAAATTTCTTGGAACTTTGGTTGAGATTGTGGCTTATAAATTATAATAGTAATTCCAAGGGCCACATAAAATAGGAGATGTAGGTAGTGATTGACAATGTAGGAACTCAGGGAGGGAACATAGGAAATTAGTCTAGCATTTCAATTTATAAAGAGATGTTTTCAAGTTCTTTATAAATTTTATCCCCATCTTTTTATAAAACGTTTGGAATTTGTTAAATGGTTCATCATCTTAAACCAATTTTCTTGGACATTTTTGTTGAGATATTTTAATTTTTTTTTCTTATTAATATTACTTAAACTATACACACAAACCAACATTTAAGTGAATCCCTTAAACTCATAAATTACCATTTTCCTCTCTTTATGAGGTTCTATTATAAATTAAACTTATTATTTAAAATCTTGAACTTTAAGCTCTCCTAAAAAGATAACCTACTTTCCTATCTAACATTTTATTATAAAGTTAAAATCCTTTTAACAAAGAATTGAAACTACTCATTATCAGAGGATGCTACTGTTGTGCCCTCAGCACACACGCCCCGTTTGGAACGGGGACCCTCTTTTTTCTTTCTTTCGCCTTTCTGGGTCGTTTTGTCATTGCCTCATTTTGTGTGCCCCCATTTTGGTGTCCTACATGGTCAACATGCCTCTAAAGTTTCATCTCGAGTTGATCATGTTTCTCCCTTTTAATTGTGTCAAGTTTTGGTGCCTTGCGGGGTCTCCTAGGTAGTTTTCCTTTGCCAACGGCCTTGGAGTCTCTCGGGCTTGCCTCGCCGGGTTTCCCTGGTCGAGCTTCCCCTTCATGTCTGCCATCCCAAACAGCGAAGAGCTTCCACATTCTCGGGCCCCAGGTCTCGGATCCCTATTTTCCGTCTGGCAAAAATTGCAAGAAATTTTTGGCTACTTATGCTACCTTCGGACTCGACCCTTTGGACTTTCACTCCCAAAATTTTGTGAGGACTTTTCCATTCCCATCGATGAACCCTCGACAAAACTCCACCCTTCGGGCCCTAAGTTACTCTTCACCGCCAGTGGTTTCCAAGCTAAATTTCCAAAACGGCGAACTTGCCTCGGATTTCTAACCTCCTGGCTCGAAGATCCCCTCCGTCGTCTGTGCGCACAATGAATTTAAAGTGGCCATCATCACGCATCTTTTCGGACTCCGGACCCCAGACCTCTCACCACCGTCCAGGAATTTGAATTCACCAACCCAACTGTCCTTCATACGAGCATTAAATGTGGCCATTAATGGTGGTGGGAGTATAAATATTAGATCCCAACCTATCATTTTCACTTGTCAGGTTTGCAGAGAGGGATCAGAAAACTTGCTAGAGGAGCTCATCACCTCCGTCGATCGTTTCCCTCACACCTGTTGCTGTCACTTGCCAACCGTTAGTCGATTTCATGCCTCGCCGCATCAGGTTTCCGAGGTAGGTGTGCCATTTTCCCTCCCAAGAGTTTTTCATGATTTTTTAAAGCCTAAATTGATGAACAACATGGGTAACACATTTAGGTATAATTTTTAATAAAACATGCAAAACCCATGTCCTGGAACCTTTGAAAAACATCCAAGGCACCCTCAAGACCAATCTGGAACCTAGCCCATGCGCGGCTGTTCTTTGCTCAAGGAATTTGCATCGACCAGGCCTGGGCTTCTCTTTCACCAGCAAAAAATAATAAAATTTAATGTCCATTTCAAACACCTTCTCCCTCTCTCAGGCCCGGCTCCTTAGAATTTCATCATCCATTCGCTGCTAGCCTTGAAACTTAACCTTTGAGAATCGACCTCCATTTTGGCCTCCCAGGCCCATGCCCCTGGACTTCCATGTCTGGGATTCCGCCCAACTCTCGCCATTCTTGAATGGTGAACAAACCCTATCTGCCTGACCCTCGAGGCCTGCCTAGAAATTTGTCATGGGATGTTGACAATTATCGGCCGCCCTCTAGGCACCCGGGTCTCGATCCATGGACTCCCACGTCTGGAACTTTGCGGGGTTTTCGCTATTCTCAAATGGCGAAGTCGACCCATCCTCCTGAGATCCAGACCCTGAGCCTCCTTTTTCTGTTAGTTCCAGAGTACAAGCCGACCTTCTAGCGCTTAACCTATATCCCATTTGCGGACTTCTGTCTACAAACTTCCACTGGAGTTTCATCATTTCAAACGACAAATCTGCGACGACTCCTCGCCCCCGAGTCCTATCTAACCTTTTGCTACAGAAGTTCCAAAACATCAGACTTCGGTGTCCTCAACGACACCGAGCCCTGTCGTCTGAGACTTCATCCCATCTCTGTCATTCCAAAAGAGAAAATTGCACTTGCCCTTCCAAGCTCCAGCCTCTGCCTCCTTGCTCACTGTGGAAGCTCAAAATGAAAATCTGACGTCCATCCTACGTTAGCCGAGACTTTGGTCGTTGGGGCGCCCTCTAGACTTCCATCGACAATTTTGCCATTCTACCGAATGGGCTGAGCTTCACCGACTCCTCGAAATACGACAAAAGTGTTGCAAAATTAAAGCCACTGGACCCTCAGGGTCCGGACCGGTTACGTCTGAGAACTCGTTTACGCCGACTGGCTATGACAACTAACCACAAACAACTTTCCCAGCCTATTTTACTCAGGGTATACCGTCGATCGTGACCTCAAATTTGAAATCTGGTCAACCCGCTCAGAATTTGACCTTCTTTCTCACAGGCCTTTTGAACCATTCGAGAGTGGAGTCAAAGAGGAATCTCCCCGTCACTCTGCCTATTTTCCACTTTCAAAACAACATTCACGCTAGGGAAGTCAGAACCTCGAGGGCCAGATCACCAAAGGCCCTCAATTAAAGACTAATAACATCACAGGTAAGTATAATTTTATGAATGATAAATTGTTTTAAATTTTCTTTGTCCCGCAGGGGTTTTGACTAACATTGGCTTTGCATGATCAGTTGCGGTATATGTATTCGTAGGATATGGAATTAGGTGCAAGACCTGAGGGCGACTACGGAAAAAGGACAAAGGAAAGAAATCGGGCAAGACTCCTCGTGGAAAAGAGGACAAAGACCAAATGAAGTACCAGTTCCAGAGTGAACCTTTGCACTCAAAGGTTGTCACATATTGGAAAGAAATCACCAACACCAATATCAGCCATGTCGATATTGACGAGTTTAAACAAAGGGTCAAAGTCAACCTAACAACCAAACACGTGAGGCTTATCAGGAAAAGTGGAATTACAAAAGCTGCAGGATTCCCTCCATCTCTCATGGCCCCAGAGCTAGTCATGGCTTATCAGCAGGCCTATCAACCTGACACAAGGACCATAATAGACAGAGATAGTAACATTCTTGCTGACATGTTAGCTGAGCGAATCACAAAGACCTTCCATATTCCCACCTTCATTTTGAGATGGAGACACCTACCATGGATGAATTCAAAGCGGCATGGGACGACAACCCGGCCAGCTGTAGAAAATTGATAAATCAGCATTGGCTAAAAGAGAAATGGGGTAGCGCTGCAAAGGTTCCTCACAAACTCTTCCGCGGTGATTTTCATGAAGATTACCATGACTTAGTCACTATGTTAACCAAGGTTATGGGTATTCCTACTGTTTCCTTCTTTCAAGAGTGGATGGTATACTTCGTCGAACAAATCCTCTGCGGGAACAAGGATGTCACCACAAAGTCCTCATTCTACTAGGGAGGTATAATAAGCGACTGCTTCCATGAGAAATTCCTCAATGTGAAGAAGAGTTCCAAGTTCTACATGACCTCATATCTCATCTACTCCTTAGAAGACTGGAGACAATACAATGGGTTGTTCATGGCACCTGATGAAGAGCAGGGTCAAAAATTGAAAGCCTATGATAGGTACCCCCAGCTCCAGTACCAGAATTTCAAGGAGTATTGTAGGGTAAATGATGCCTTCATTGGCCATATCATCAGAATGATTGTTGGGGATTTTTAGAGAATGTTTTCTCACAGTGCTCGGGCCTTCTTGAAATAGTATGCCTTCCTTTTCATTCAATATTCAAAGTTCACATACATTCATGCCTAGGGCTTCACTGAAATTCCAAACAAGCTGCCTCAATACCCCAACAACCGGTTTATCCTATTAGAGCTTTCCCGATAGCTCCAGCACATACAGTCAATCTTCAGCAGCAAACACTTGGCAGGGATCTTCTATCCCTTAATTCTCAGCCAAGGAATGTATAAACTAGAAACTTCCTAGTGCGCTGGGAACTCTGAGAAAGAACTAAAAGATTATCATTTTCGCCTACACAGTGCTCGCTCACGAATGGATCCATACAGGCATGTAAGGAAGGAATTGGGGTCAGGGTTCACCCATCTACATCATATCGAAGACTTATGGGAAGATGTTCAAGACGACAAGGAAGTGCATGCAAGGCACTATATGCAGATGACTCTGTATTTTGTAAGAAAGGTACAACCATTCCCCATACCAGACCAAGTCGAGGAGGATGAAAGCACCATAATGGACCCTAGATATCCTACAGTTGCCAACTTTCCACTACCAACAATAGACTAGGATGAATAGGAGGTCGATGACCTCGACATTATAACCAAGCCGATCTTTGCCCGAACCAAGGAATGGGTTGATGGACAAGTGGCCTGATTGAAACAGCAAGGGGTGATCCTGACATATGAAGGGCTCAAAAGTGAGCCAAGTGCCACAAAGGATGTCATTTCCACTACCTCAACAGGTGAGACATCCAAGTCTCCTCTAGTCACCAAATCGAGAGGAGGAAGAAGGCGGGCTTGAGGGGCGGTCTCAAGTCCCAAAAGTTTATTCAAGGATCGGGAGGATGCAGCCTTCAAGAGCTTATGGCGGGGGCACCTACGGGTAACCCACTTACAGTCAAGAGGAAGAAGCAAGAACAAATCAATTGAAACCTGCTGGCTCTCCACCCTTCGGCCGCCCGCTCCAACTGCCTCGCTTTATAGCCATGGTCACCACATCCCTACCAATAGTGGACATCTCTGTCCATCTTGCCCCCTCACCTCTGGCCAAGCCTATGATATTAATTTATTCTTCCTCTGCCGTAACTAATCCTCCTCCCTCCACTGCCATGTCACCTACCACATCACTCCCATTAGCTACAGTGGCATCACCAATACCCACTTCTGCCTTGCCTAAGGTCTTCTCGAAACATATGCAGAATATCCCTTCCAAGCTCTCCTATATCCTTATGGATCCCACTCTTCAAGAAGCCCTAGCACAGGTCCTCGCTACTGTTAAACCTTCATAGCCTCTGACAGGGCCACCAGCTATGGAAGCCACCATGTTAATCTCCAAGGAGTGGGAAAGGTGAGAGCAAGAAGCCTTGAAGCCATTTGAAGAGGAGGCCAATGAATACCATGAACATCCGGAGTATGAACATTAGACAATCGACAGGGTGGCCTATGAGGAGGAAGGAATGGGCTCCTCAGAGAGTGGAGATGAGGAGGAGGATGTTGGTAGTAGGATCATCGTGCAAACCTTTGATGACGACCTTAAAGAAGAGATGGTCTGACAGCTGAAAGATACTGAGGAAGATGCAAAGGGGTCACCTCTTAGGGAAGAAAAGCAACAAGAAGATAAGCCTGAGGATGAGGCTCAAACTGTCAAGAGCCTTGAAATTGAGCCACCAAGAACGCGATGCATGAGGTTAGAGAAAACCGAAAGAGGGTAGAAGTGGAGAAAGAGGAGGAGAAAGTGCAGCGGCAGGTATATGAAACCTCCCTATTAAGTGCTGCTTGTGTTTGTCCAGGGACTCCAGATGAAGAGAAAAGAAGGAGATCAGCTAAAATGGAAAAGGGGCAGGAGATAAAGAAAATAAAGTTGGCCAGGAGGGTGAAAGGTGATAAGTGAATCACCTAAAAGAAAAGGCTACTATGCCTAAATGGCTGGAGAGCCGACTTGAAAACTCCCGCAAAATGCAAAGGCTGAAGCTAGAAGCTATCTTAGCAGAGCATGAGATCATAACTAAAAGAAAAAGAAGTCTAAAGATCATATCAAAGGTAGCTCTGTGGATGCCGGGTTTTGAGTTTGTGAATATATAACCTAATGGTGGGCTAGGAGGGAATAAGCTAAGCATCCACCACATTGATCCTAGGAAGCGCTACAGAGAGGAAGCTGACGGTGGGGCATGTGAGGTCGGTGGCTATAATTGGTGCCTTGATAAAAATGGGACATGTGCAGATGAACTCAAAGGCATAGGTAGGCTGAGTTCATCCAGCAATGGTCTTTGGTTCGTTGACACGCCTGCAAATCCACCGGCTGCTTGGTATTGTCGAGGAAAAAATTGACAAAGTTGGAAAGGAGAAATCTGGCTGAGTTACGTGGGGTCCTATATCTTAAGAACATGAGTATTAGCGGTACGTTCAAACATCCAACAAGTTCTTGGACCTACAATAGTCTCTGGAAAGAAAGAAAAAGCTCTGCACTAACTTCCCTACAACCTACGAATCCACCTATCTAAAGATTGAAGCCTCCTCTAGTTGCAAAAAGGCACATGGGAAAAGGAGCTTACATTCAAAAGGGATGACCATTGGCTGATGGATGTGTGGCGGTGGGATTTTGATAACAGGAAAAAAAGGTTGGAGAAAATAATGAGTAAGGTGGATCCAAACATCGAGTGGATCAAGGAAATTAGGGCAAACTACACTTGATATCTCAAGCTAATGATAGAGTATGACATGCCTATGGTACAGATGGATCCCGAGAAGATAAAACCTTACTTTTAGAAGAGGATGGAGGATGGGATGTCCAACGAAATAACAATGGAGTTCATTATTTTTGCTACATGTTCCTTCAATCAATCAGAACTGTTTAGAGATCAAGGCGTGAAATATGATGAGGACTAGAAGAATTTAGAAGATAACTCCAACTAGTCATTCTCAAATTCATGGAATATACAACATCAAAGAAGCAGAAGGACAACCCTATCATCAATGAAGAGCCCCCAGAAGAGTAGCTACAACAAAAGAGCAATTAGCAAAAGACAAAAAGCTATAGTGTCGTTACTAGAGGACAAAATAGGGAAGGGGATGGGAATGCAATTTTAAATTGTAATATATTGGGGGTTGGTGAAACCCTATTTTGTAATGAATCTTGGCCACATAATGAGAATTATTCTTGGCCATTCATTTAACCTTTTGGGCACTATAAATAGGGGTCTCCTCTCATTTTCAGAGAGAGTTGAGTTGTTGTAAAAACATGCTGCTAAAATTTTTAATGAAAATACAAATTGACTTGGTGCATTTTCTAATTTCTTCACATATTTCATGGTTCAATCTCCATTGTTAGTTTCTTTACTTAGATCTACATTGCTACTTTAGTTAACTGTGTTCTTGATTCGATATATTTTAGAAATGTTGTTCTATGGTTGAGAAAATTCTTGCTGTGTAGATGCCTTCTTAGTCCATAATTTTTGTTGTTTGTTGCTGGTAGATAGCTATGTAAAGTTAGTCTGGGCTTAAATTCAAAGCTGCTCTGCACTTTTATCTTTGTTCATGCATGTATATGGTGAATGGAAGGTGAAATATATGCAAACCTTAGAAGATAGCATGAGTTTCATGAGACTGCGAGATTTTTGGTTAAGTGAAATATTGTTTTGAAGAAGATGTCCATTGCAGGAACTCCATGATCACTATTCATAGTTAGTTGTAGGTCCAGGGACTTTTCATCTCCCCTGCTCTTTTTTCCTTTTTTTTAAGAAATATCTTGTATCAGGGTTCATTGCACATTGTAAGGCCAAACTTGAGGAGACATCAAAGTTTTGGACCGCTGTCCAAACCTACAGCAAAATGAAACTTTACCTCTATCTCAAAAACTTTGGAATTGAAGATCTTCCTCGCATTCAACTAAGTAAGTCTACCCTGTGATTACCATCAAAAATCACATTAAAACAACTGAGGAGTTCCATGCAAGTCATGACCTGACACTCGAGAGACCTTGGGGAGATTTTCAACAACTTGTTGTTGGATATTTCCTTTCAAGAGAGGTAGTGCACTTGTGTACTACTTGTGTTGAGAATTTCCCAAAAAACACATCAACAGCTACTTGGTTCCCCAATTCAAATGTTTGGCAAAATTCCTTTCTCGAGACAACTTTGAATGGTCGATGTACTTGAATTTGAAGCCCATGTCAACAAGATTTTTTTTTATGAATATGTTACCAGTGGCAAAGACTCATCTGCATCTCTAAACCTGTAAAAATCAATCATATTTTATCAGCTTTTGTTATGATTTATATGTTGTACTATTTTATAAGAGTAATGACAACGAGCCTTAGCAATTTAGTATATTCACTTACCTAGTTGGAATATTGTACTCTGCATATTTCTTTAATTGGAATGGGTTATATTACCTGTCTTTTGGGGTTTGGACAGTAAAATTTTCAATTGAACATAAATGTTTATAGCCTCCAAAATTAATAGACTATAAATTTTTTCACATATTTACTTTCATTAGTTTAGATGCTCCATTTTTTTAAATATTTTTTTTACTGCAAGTCAACCAACCAAGCCCCTTGATATTCTATTAGAAAACATTAGGAAGAAGTTTCTCAGATAGTTGTACTACATACTTGTTAATAGTGCTAAAGTTGCACCCACGCTAGGAGGCATAGTCTGCATTATAAATGGCCTAACAACCAATGTTGGTGCAATTTTGATAAGATCAACATTATTCATCTTTGTAAAATCACATGCAGCCTTTTCTCCAAGTTTTTTTGACACAAAGTACATCTTTTCATAAAATAAAAATAGGATAAAATGTTGGATTTAAATTTTTTTTTATATATATAGACAAACTTCATTTTCATAGTTGTGTATAATGCAAAATTAATGAGACTAATATAATAATCTCACCCACCCAATAATTTTCTTAGTCCTACAAAGCTTCACATTGCTCCAACATGTTTCATGATAGATTTTGTCTTGTGTTCCCTAGTCATCAATAAAATTCACTACTCCAAAACATGAGGTAAAAATCACTCCTTTCACAGACTTGGTCATTGCACTTCATCTCATGACATTCAATACCCAATTCATTGTTGGGCTTGATTACCTCATTCTGCCACAACCATCCCAAATTCAAACATTTTCCATTAAACTATAAGGATATAAAAGAGAATTAGATTGTCACAAAATAAAAGAGAGTGGTGAATAATAAAACCTCTAGATATTGGGACTCAAAATCCATTGGAGTTGCAACAAAATTCCATTAAGTTTCTATTAGAGATCATACATTAGCTAATAATTAATTAGTCTTTAATTGATTATAAGTCTAATTTATTCCTGTTGGGTTTGGTGAAGTCCAAATTGGCAAGATTCTCAAACAAATAGATGTGAATCATTATAAAGCACAAAAAGATATTATGAAGAAAAGAATTGATATACTACATACGAGAAACATCATCTTCATCCTTACAAAACTCATAAATCAAAGAAAAATTAAGTTTATGACTCTAATAAAGTCATGGTTAATAACTTAACAGAATTTTTAATCGAAAAATGGTTTTACACAAATAATAGATAAACTAAACATAAAATATAGTATTCAATATATATTTTAAAATAATTTTTTTATTTAAAAACAATTTAAGGATTAAATAATTTTATTGTGTTAATGTTCCTTTTTATTTTCAAATTAGGTATTTTTTGACAAGGACATGTCTTCTCTTTTAAAATATGTATTTTCAAGATGAAGGTATTTTCCATATGGAAATTTGGGAGAAATGCCCTCTATCATCCCACCACTACCACCAAGAATCCAAAGACATATTTCAGACATCTCTCTCAAAGAGGGAATACCTCTTATATTGGAGGAGATCACATTGAGACATTGGTACATCTCCAAGATAATTAGGATATCCCCTCATATCTCCCATTTGCACTTGAGAAGGCAAACACATCCTTGAGACACTCAAAGGACTCCTTCACATCCCTTGATGACACCTACTTGAGCTCTAGGTTTCCCTTGCAACAATTCAATCAAAAAATCTACTTTTAAACAATAAAAATAAAATATTACATTTTTATGCCACTAATCTTAAGCCTAATGGTTTATAGGCCCCATCCACACCCTAAGCAAAAAAACACTTATAAATAGACATCTAAATCTCATTCTAAATCTCTTGCAAGTTTCAAAAATAGTAAAATTTCTAGTAGAAGACAAAGTGACAAAATGAAAATTGTGTGTGCCATGAAAGCTTGTGTGATTTTGAAAGTCTTAATTTGCACTTAGTGACAAGGGCTCCACTCCTCAAAGATGTTTGTCTCTCAACTCCACTGCACCCAAACCTTCAAATATAAGATAAAAAAAAAAATACTCTTATAAAAATATATAACAACATTTGAATAAAATTGTTATTTATTATCTTTTCAAATTTAATATATATGTTTGTATTTATTAAAAGAGTAAAATTTTATAGATATTAACATTTTTTATTTTTAAATAATTAATTACAACATATTAAATAAAATTATATCTATATGAAAAATGTATTCTTATTAAATTATTATAACTAAAATTGTTCAATTCTATAAAAAAAAAAACATTAAAAAGTTATTTAATTCTCAAAATTTTGATTTAAAATAAAAAAATCTATTTTTAAACTGAAATATAATAACAAACGTATTCCATAAATATATATACTATTCATATCACAATTTAACCGAAATAAATAAAATATATTGTAGAATTACAAAAAAAAATATAAACTTTAATAGATGAAGACATCAAAATTTATAACTTTAATAGATGAAGAAAAAAAAAACAAAGTAACTTAATAAATAATTCATACAATCTACCAAATAAAGTTCAAAATAATCATCTTTGTCTTAAGAATAATTCATACAATCTACCAAAAAAAGTTCAAAATAATAAATAGATGTAATAGTTTGAAGTTTGTACAAAGAAACTAAACTATATGACGCTGAATTATATTAGCAAAGTTGAGACAAAATATATTGTGTAATTTAAATTAACTAAATGAAATCTTTCACCTAGTGCAGCTCTTTTAGATTTCAATCTTGATCTAGTTAGGTTGTTAATCATCCCTTTTAGACAGTAGAAATTTAAGGTGTAGACTACATAGAAAAATTTAGTAAAAAACTATAATAGCCCAAGTTATACAAATTACACAATAAAACTATCTAAAACTATTAAATGGCGGAAGGCCATTAATTAAATAACTAAACAAAGATTCGTCATAGTCTCGCAACATAACCCAACTGAAGTAGATCGATGAAACCAATAGCTCCTGCAACAAAGACTGTGTGTTCCTCTTGTGTGTATTTGTCCTTCCATGGTATTTTACCACCATGTTAAAAGAAGGAAATTACAACAAAATAAAGGAATATTGTAAAAGAAACAAACTATAGCCAAATATAGAAATATTGTAAGATTTAGTTTCTTGCTAAAAAAGGAAAGGTTAACTACCATTTTATAGACATTATCCCATGGTTAATTCCAATGAACATGAAAGGGTAGCTAGAAAAAGACTAAGATTTACTCTATTGCTGAAAAAAAAAAGTTATGTGTCATTTTATAAAAATGATCACGTGTGTAATTCCAATCAACATGGAAAGGTAGTGAAAATCTTGAGGAATATATGCTACTATAATTTTGTTAAAATTGGAGAGCATAATTTGATTTATGTATTCTATTGAATGCATAGATCTAAATATCTTTCAATAGATGTTTCGAGATATGTGTCTCTTGCATGAGACAACTTTACATAACAGTTATGTGGGATGTTTTAAAATATGATTTATATTTTTAGCACCCTTCCATAAACTTTATTTTATCGCATGTTGATATTGACGTTAATGTTGACAACTTAACTAGATGATGGGGACCAACTATAAAATATAACTTTCGTAGCTACCCATCTACAAATGAATAATATTTAACACCATTTCCTTCTTGAAAGTATTAAGACATTCTTCAAAGTTTATCAGTAATGGAAGTGAAGCATTATCTACCGACTTTGTGATCAAAAGCCTTCACATATTTAGCAATGATCTTTCCAATCAATTTCAATAATGATCCTTCCGATCAAAACCGGCACAAATTTAGCAATGATCTTTACCATCAAAACCTTCATAGATTTATTTTTTTTGATCGATAATGGGAAATTTTTAAGGTGCCCAACACTATTGCTATTCAAATCCGCGAGCCCACCATCCTATCGGGGATTTGAACCTTGGTGCCAGTGTCACCAAGCAAGTGTTTCAACTGTTGCGTTAAACGGGTCACCCCCAAAACCTTCACAAATTTCGTAGTGATCAATTTCAACAATGATTTTTTGTGATAAAAAAATTCAATAAAATTTAGTAACAATCTTTGCATGATCAATTTCAACAATAATATTTAGAACCAAAACCTTTAATGACCTTTTCAATCAATTTCAACAATGATCATTATGATTAAATCCTTCACAAATTTAGAAACGATCTTTGCAATCAATCCTAGACAACTATTTAACAATGGTCTTTACGATCAATACTATGTTGCAAGTATGAGCAGTTGGTGTTTTCATTGATGTATGTAGTTTAGTGATATTGTTGCAAGAATATGAGCAATTGATGTTATCCATGCTTTGATTAGTTGCATTATGTTGTCATTAATAAAGCTATTGGTGTCAGCCTCTAGTGTTTCTTTGATAAGATTTTGTCTACGGTTGAGGAAGTACTAAAGATGATGAGAATGTGTCTCTGTTCCTTGGTTTCCAAGTGTTTTTGAGAAAATTTGATAAAAAGAGGAAATAATGTGTTGCAATGGTGTTTTGGGTGACAAAGTTGTGTTCTACTTTTTCTTCGCATTTCTCCTAGATTGGATCTGCCTATGCGATACAAATATGTTGGTGAGAATAGTTTAGAGGTGTTATATTCAAGAGTTGGTGTGTTGGATCATTGTACAAAAGTTGCGTTCATTGGTGTGTGACTATGTATTGTAGAGGTGCCTGGTTGAAATGTCTTTGCTTTGTGTTTGTTTGTAGAATAGTTTTAGGTCTTGTGAATCTGGAGGTGTGTTGATGGTGTTGGTAGTTTACCTTAGTCAAGAGTGTTTGAGGTTTGGTGTTTCAAAAGATGGTTTTCTAAGTTACAATATATGGTAGAGTTGTTTGGATGTACTAGGTGTGTACATTCTTCAAGTGAAAGTTGTTGTGAAAGATTTTGTTTGATTTCAAGGTTTTTTTGGAATGTTCTAGAGTGTTTTCAAGTGACATTTGTTGGCCAAGAGTTATGGGTGATCCCACAATACTAGTTTACAATTTTTGGCCAAACTAGACACTAAACTGATTTTTTCTAACTAAATATTCACTTTCGGGCACCTATAGTATTAAACCGTGAGGGAATTTGAAGATGATTCAAACTAGTGATTTGTGAAATTTTTCTCAGATTCTAATTTTTTGTTTTCAAAATTTTGGAATCGATTGCACTTCTTTTTCCATCTCCTTCGAAAACTAGTTTTTTTCAATAAACACCATTTTTATGGAGTGATGCTCACCATATACAACATAACTTTTTTTCCGTGAAGGATAAAGTTCTATTTTTTTAAAATTTAGATTTGTAACTACGATATCTAGTGCTTTCAATTGGTTTCATAGTGTTTTATTGAATATTTTTTCCTTAATCAAGTTTCAAAGTCAAACTAATTACAATTCAGACATAAGTAGACCGTATAACACATACCTTTTTTTATATGTATGGAAATTCAATTTTTTTTGTTGGATCAAGGACATAAATATCTAGTGCACTAATATTTTAATTTTTGATAACTGCCATTTTTCCACATGTGCAATTGTGGAGATTGATTTTTGGTGAAAAACCTATGTTTAATCAAACTAAAAACAAATACATATTGTGAGCCAAAACATAATAAAATTATATTCGTTGATAGTTTGTTTTGAGGGACTACTATCATCCAATTCGTCTCTGTGGAGGTATCTCCATTTTCATACTCAACCCAAGCTTGAAGGTATAATTTTGGATATTTTGATGCCGAGGGGACAGGGGGGGGAAAGGGGTTTCATTTTGAGGTTCGGAAAGCAAACCCTTTCCACAAATTCTTTCTTTTTTTCCCAAGAAATGTGGGACTCTAGAATTTAATGTTCACTGGTAGGTTTTAGTAAACTCCCATCCTTCCATCCCTCACTGGAATTGTAAACTAGTTTTTTGGGTTGACCCTTATGGTGAAACCAGAGGAAGCATATACTTAAAAGTTTAATTGTGTTATCACGGGTAACAATCGACCTAGTGTTTACACTACATGTGATGGACAATTATTACTTGTAGAAGCATGTTTTAGTGTGGTGTTGTTGATTTGGGTCCTATTTAAGGTTTGATGTGGTCCTCTTTCACTTCTATTCACCACAAAAGTGTTTTGGCACCAACCAAATTTGAATTTGCATGTTTGAGGTGAATAGTTGACCTTGGAGAAGGTTTCAAGGTTGAAGATGGTATAAGTATGAGTTGAGTTATTGAAAGATGTTATTTTGGATCATAATCATTATCTAAAGCATTTTTACGAGCTAGGGCCTAAGAAATTTTGAGAGGGTGATTTGGTTGTGGGTGCATGTTTGTGAGTGGATTCTTGTCATTGAAGTTTCAACTTTTTCTTGGTAGCGTTTTGAGGTAGGTGGTTTTCTCCCATTTTGTTTTACGTTTGTTCTTTTTTGTCATTTTTTGTGTTCTTCACGTGTTTGCAAGACTTTCTTTCATGAATCTTCTCTCATTTCCTTTTTTTTTTCGCTTGTTGTTTCTAGTTTGGTTTTTTTTCTCCCATTTTTCATTTGATTTTTTGTCTCTTCCCTTTTTTTTTTGTCGTTCTACTATCGTTTTCTCCATTTTGGTGGTGTGTCCATACTGTCATGCCCTAGTTTTGACTAGGGTTTCATTTTGAGGGATCTCATGTGCTTTAGATAGTTTAAAATCTATGTGATATGACCCCTCTGGTCCTATTATCATGTCAATTTAGTGGTTTTGACATCCGGGTTTTGATGCCCTAATTTCTATGAGTTGACGGGTCACGCAAACTAGGGTTTGTGCATTGTCCTTTACCATATCATGCCTTAAATAATTTTATTTCAGATTTATACTATTAAGGAAAGTTTAAGCCCCTTATTTGATGTTTCCTTATGGTTTCATGTGGCCTAAGTCTGAAGTCAGTGTGACCGTGTGTTTAAATTTTCTTTGTTTGAATGATGAACTGGCGGAAGTGGATCCAAGAATGAACCCGTCCCATAAGTATTTACATGAGAGTCAATTTCTAAAATGATCTAGTTCCTGATGAATACTAACTCTGGTCCACACTACTCTTCTTTTGGAAGAAGTGGAACTGGAATGGGAAGCAAACTTGGAACTATCAATTGGTTTCGGGTCTAGTTTCCATTTCGATCCCGGTTCCGATATCATTCTGGTTTTGATCCCAGTCTCACCTTTATTGAAGTTTTCTAGTTCCTGATTCTTTCTTGGCTCCACTTTCAATGGGTGCAAAATTTGGCTAAGCATGGAGAGTTTCCTTGGAGGAATAGAGGATGGTATGAAAGGTAATGCCTATAATGATGATTTCCAAACCTTTGTTGATCTAATATAGGATTGTATTGCATGGATAAAGGATGTTAGGAGCATCAGAGGAAACTTCTCAAAGAGGGAACCAAGTTATAGAAAGTTTAAGACCAACAAAGCCTAAGAAGATAAAGGTGGAGCAACTCCCTTACACCTTTAGATATAAACATAAGAGTCCAACTCTTACAACCAGCAAGGTAGATTCAAATTGGGCTGATATCACTGATACAAATCTAGGGCCATTCAACTATGATGAGTTGATTGAAGAAACTTTCTCAGAGGATGTGACAAGGAGAACGGAAAGAATAGTTCAATCTGGATTAGCACATGTTTCTCTCTTTCCTTTGTCAATGCAATTCCCAAAGCTCATACTCATTGCAGTAGGAGCTTATAACCCAATAACAAGACAATGTGTGAACCTGCAATGGGAATATCATCATTGATCTCACCCCACAGATGATGAGGTTCATGTTTAATGCCCCTACCCCACACAACCCCAAAAAACTGAATGAAGTAGAGGCCTTGCAATTATATATCAAGCACAAACAAGGAGGCTAACAAGAATCATATGAACGAGAAATAGATGAGGGTGGAAAATAAATCCCTGACCAAGCTTCTTGATCAACCAAAGAGGGCAGATATTGGCAAGGAGATTGGTGATATAATTATGATGCTTTCCAAGGTGTTCGGAAAGAGAGATTTTGCATGCTTCAAGGAATGGATGTTTCCACTCATTAAAAAAATTTTGATGGAAGGCAATAGTTTGATTGGTCAATGATCTTGTCAGAAACCCTACATAGTTAGATGCTTAGAGTAGGGGAGACCAAGAGTTTCTTTATGCTTCTTATGTGGTGTATGCAGCTACAGGAATGAGCATTTTCCCCAGGTGGTTTAAATGCAGTTCGAGTATTGCGAGAAACCCATAAACAAAAGAAAGTGTGGGATCATTATGATCAATTAACTTTGCAAACATCAGAGCTGCACTATAGAAGGGTTAATGATGCATTTTTGTATGTCATCAATCGATTGATAGGAGATGCAGGGTATAGATTACGCAGAGAAGGTATGGAATTCATTGCAAAATGGGGACATTGGTATATCCAATACCCCAAGTTCACTTACTTCAAGTTGGTAAGGTTTGATGACCATCCTCATTTACTTCCAAGATGCTTCAATAACATAATTGTCCTTATGGAATTGATCTATCAAGCTATATGAGTGAATATCAAATTTGCTAACAAGCATAAGCCTAGTTACCATAAATTTTCCATCAAGTTAGGAGAATATAGTTGTGCTCACAATGTCGCTGCTAAGGCAATTTGTGATGAATTGATTTATTTGAAATTGGGTTTATATACATCTCAAAAGAATTTTGATCCTGAGCACAAGATGAATGGTTTGCTCTCTACTGTCTTTGAGAAACATTTTAATTTGTTAGAAGATTTTTGGATAGATTTGCAAGATGAATATGATATAAGAAGGATAAAATATGTGTTGGA
>VDFB02154321.1:0-11307 GCA_007258455.2 Sequoia sempervirens | reverse complement strand
GACTTTGATGTTGTTTTGACCATGACTTTGTGGTATTTATTATATGAATTATGATACGTGTTAGAGCAATATGATATAATACAATGCTTTGGTGTATGGAAATGTAGGAAAATATTTGTTTTTAGAATTATGAGTGCATTTTATTTTTAAAATATACAAGATAGAGCAAAATAGGAGTGTTGATTTAATTATTGCTTAAATTTATACTTCTATATTGGTTACTAATACACTTTCGTTGTTGCACGCCTGAGTGCATTTGAGTTGCAGGTGGTCAAAGACCAAGAGTGTGATTGAGGAAAAGAAGGCTAGCTTCCCGATAGGGTAAAAGAGGAGAAACTCTCGATCACACACACCACTTAAAAATCATGTAGTTGCATTTAGGCCATGTCTGTTTTTAATGTGATTGTTTAAATTGATTACATGATTTGAATAAGTGATTGATATAAACAAAATATATATATATATATATATATATATATATATAAATAATAACATAGCAAAATTAAAATATAGTTTAAGTATCCATAAAAGTTGTGAAAAGAGTATGGTTTATTTTATTTAGTTTATCCCATTTATTTTGTGCAATAAAAAGGAAAATCTGATTTAAAAAAAAAGGAAATTAAAAATAAAGTGAAAATATTATATTCACATATATTATGGAAGAAATAATTGGTTTGCATATTAAAAAGGTAGAGATATCTTTGTTTGCATATGTTTTAAACCTTAGTCCAAAATTGGGAGAAATGAACAGCCCGAGAAAACTTTGGGCTCTGGGGAAATTTTCCTTAAAACCAACAATGCTATTGGCATGTGGCAATCTCTGGAATTTGCATGTAAAATTTATCTGTCATTTGGAAATACTCTGCATGATCCTCGGAAGGAGGAATAAAGCTTTAAGGGAGAAAAGAGAACATTCATTCAGACATAACCAGAGCTCTGGAAGAGGGCGACAGGAAGGTAATACTGGGCATCTGCACTGGAGAAAATTGCTAGGTTATTTTCCATACTTTGCTTTCAATCAGTTTAAAATTGCAGTAAGAAATTGAAGAAATGAAATGCATCATTCTATGAAATGATTACAGATTTCTGAGAAATCTTTTTCAATTTTACTTTGAATCTGGGTAATAGCTTACTTCTCATTGTTGTATTATAGAAAGAATACCCAATCTTTTCTTCCAGATTAGGGTTACATTCTGTTGCAAAAGCTACAAATTATTAAACTGCTCTCAATTATATTTGGAAACATACATAAACATATATATATACATATATATATATGCACAGGAATCTATATTCCCTTGCATATATACATATACATATATAAATGCATATGATTTTGCAAGAACAACTTTCACCAGAAATTAATTCGAAATTCCTTTGAGATAAATTTAAATGCAGTATAATACTGGGCAAAACATTTCTTTTTTTTTGTTATGAAATTGTTTAACTGTAGGGAGAAGGGGAGGGATTTTTCCCCAGCCCTTCCCATAGGAAGGGCACGGCTCTGTGGGGAGGCCCGCGCCCTCCACAGGCCGCGGCCTGTGGAAGGGGCGTGAGCCCCCTCACAGCCTGCGCCCTCCCCATGGGAGAGGCAAGGGCTTCCTGCACCCTTAGGGTGCTCAACACCAGTATGAAACTCTGTAAAATACTTTTATTCTGTGTGCTCAGCCTGAAAACGTGAGAACAGTTATAAAAATCAGTATTTCTTTCTTCAAAACATATATATATATATATATATTTACATTCAGCTGTATATTGTATTTATATATATATATAAATATATACATATATATATATACACTCAGTTGTATATGTATATATATATATATTCATCCATATATACATATATATATATATATATTCATCCATATATACATAAATGCAAGTTTGAACAAGGAAACCATCTTCAAAATATGATATGATTTCTGTCAAAAATACACAAACATCTCAGTAATTGGAAGCTGGAAATATGAACAAAGGCAAGAACTTCTGAGAAAATATGTAAACTGAAATTCCACTTGATCACATTGTCATATACTCACATACAGTTGTACATTCCTGAATAATAGTATACATTATAAACTCGAATGCAAGTTTTTCTTTCAGACCTCTGTTATTCCGAATGAGTTGCCCTGTTTCTGTATATTACTAATAATCAGAAACCTGTAGTAAACTAAGAATTACTCTTTCAATTAGCTTGAATCTGGAAGAGTAGAAGAATATACATAAATCTGTGAACATTATTCCATACAAAAGAGTTAATTAATTACTCTACTTGTGTCTGTACACTGATAGAATCATGACATATAAAAATTTCTTTTTACATTTTAAAAGAGAAGCTTGGATTAAAAACAGAATCAGAAAAGAATTACTTACAAAAGAGTAAATGCAATCTTACTACTGAACTTGCAACCTTTCTTTTCATTTGTCCAATGTAATTCAAAAGATGTTATGAAATTCTCATTTGAAATTATTTTAGAATCAATTGAATGCATGAAACATGTATGGAAAATGCACAACTTTCTGCTTTTGTACTTTATTATACTTTACTTTTGGTAACTTCCGGGACAGGATGCCGAAGGTGGATGCACAGAGACGGTAGCTTTACCTTTTCTAAACTACCATTTGCTTATTTTAATTTATGCTTGGCCAAGCACTTGTACCATTGAAATAGATGGATTTGTTTAAAAGCCTAGAAATGTATATGTATTTGAGTCTCTGCCACCTCCTGTTGCAAGAAATATGTTTTCTCATGTTAGAAATGCATATAGGCACCGGGCATGCATCGAGAGTTCCCTCCTGTTTTATTGTGTCAGGTTGCTAGGCTCCTTTATGCAGGGCCGGGGATTCCTTCGAGTTAGGAAGGAACCCGGGGAAGTCATGTACTTCGTGGTTGGGCGGAAAAGGCGCCTGAATCACACTCTTGGCCCCAGCTCGCAAGAAGACCAATAGTGTCACGGCGGTTGGAGGTTCGGAGTTTTATTTGCTATTGATGAACTTGTGTAACATTCTGGAAATGGCTTGTATAGCGCCATTGTATGTATATTTATATTTGACATTCATTGTTGAAACTTTGAAATAGAAGTATGGCATGAAAGAATCTAATGTAACATTGATATGTAGAATTAAAGTTTTATGACGTAGCATTGAAAAAGATGTTTCATTGGAATTATTGATCTCTTCCGAGTATAGATGAATAAGTATATATGAAAATTCATTAATGTACTTTTTCCACGTGCATAATCTTGATAAATTACAATGTTGTTATTTGTATACATGAAATGCAATTTAAATTCTCTTTTATTGAGCTCATTTTGGAAGTTTTTATGAATGATATTAATTACTTGAAAACCCTTTTGAAACGGAATTGAACAATTGAAAATGCTCTTAATTTTCTCGAAAGGCCACAAAATACCAATACCCCATCTCGCCAAAGCTGCCGAGATACCAGAAGTGATTAATAATAAACAAATAAAGTGTAAGGGAAAGCTCACGGCTGCGCCGTCAAGTTCAGAAGCCAATGTTGATCTGCAGATGTACCGCTTTGTCACGCTAGAAGGCCAAAGTCTTCTTAGACGCAGCACCTCGAACAACATGAACGATTATAGGCACAAAGTCTTGTAGATCATCCAACAAAAGTATCAAAGAGCATGAATGATTACAAGCACAAAGTCTTGTAGATCCTTCGACAAAAGTATCCAAGAGTATGAATAATTACAAGCACAAAGTCTTGTAGATCATTCAACCAAAACATGTAAGAGCATGAACGATTACAAGCACAAAGTCTTGTAGAGAATTCAACCAAATGATAAACAGAAATACAAATGCAATCTAAATAATAAATGTAACACAAAGTTTACATAAACTACTTAGAGTCCTTCAGATTCTTCAAGCTAATCACCACCAAATAAGATCAACTCACAAAAGTATCGAATCCAACGCAAAGTTTGGCTTGCAATCCTTTTCTTTATTAATCGAATTTCATTCACAAAGCATGAACGCAAAGTTTCACAAATTTGTTTCAAAAAGGGCAGCACTTCGTTGCAAAAACGTTGACGATGATACCAGAAAATCCCTCTACATTATATAGAAAGAGGGATGAGAAAAATTAGGAAACTAATTGAGGAAATTAAGGAAAGTTAGGTGAGCAATTTTAGGAGATCTCACCTAACTTTGACCAAAGTCAAAGTGTAATTTGTTTTCAAAATATTACATCTTCGAGCTTGGTGTAATTACAATTTACAAAAAGACATTTAAGATGTCAAGAAATATTTACAAGATGCATAATGGGATGCACCGGAAATGTCTAACACTGGAGAACATGAAGCTTCTTCATGTTTCTTTGCTTGGGCGCGGAGTCTTCATACTTCTTCCTGGTCTCCGGCATGAACTTTTTATTTGGAAGAACCAAGATCAAATGACATCACCTTCGGGATCACTTGACAAGATCTCGAGAGAAACTCAGCGCATGCGAAATCAATAGAATTAGCGCGTAAAAGTAGCATTGGGAAGCTAAGCGAAACAACAATTACCGAAAGTGCTTACGAAACTGAGGATGATGCACGAAGTGGAAAAAACAAGGTTTGGAGCAAAACTGGGAAAAATGGAAGTGTTTTAAGAAAAAAATTGGGAAAAGTGTAAGGGCGCTAAAATTCAGCGCCCTTACATCTTTTGGGAATTCAGACTTTGATGCAGGGGCGCTAAAAAATAGCGCTCCTGCATCTTAGTGTTAGAAAAATATTTCAAAGTGCAAGGGCGCACTTTTTCAGCGCCTCTGCATTTGAAACATGGTTTTGGAAAACAGATGTAAGGAGAATAGGAGATTAATAAAGAGGAATGACTTACCAAAATGAAACGCGAAGAGTGCTGAAGAGGAATGGCAAAATTCTCATAAAAAAGTGTTTGTAGTTTGAAGAAAACTCGCCCAGCATGAAGAGAGGAAAGCCAAAGATCATAACAATGAAAATGGCGAATTAAAACACTTTTAAGCAAAAGAGAAAATCGAAAACCTAACTCAAGTCGAGTAATAAATTTAGGCACGAAAAGTGGCACGATTGACGAAAAATGCAAAATTCATGAAGAAACGTGCCAGGGCCAAGAAAAATTTTAAGTGTTAGGAAAAAGTGTAATGGCACTAAAATTTAGAGCTATTACATTTTTAGAAATTTCACTTTCATGCAGGGGCGCTAAAATTTAGCGCCCCTCAAGATTCATACTTAGCCAACTTTTGGCTTCAGAGTTGTGAGCGACTTTTTCAGCAAAGCCACCTGATTTTTCGCAGAATTCCGGCACGGTCAGCGAGACTTCAAGGATCTCGCTTCAAGGTCTCGCGAGGGCAACATGGGGAATGATCGAATTGACTATTTGAGACTTTGAAACGCAGATTTCGAGGTAGCTTTGAAAAATCACTTTTGTTATGCTGCATTTGAATACAAAATCTTAGGAAACAGACAGCCAGAGGGGGTTATTCAGGAACGAAGGCCGCTAGATTCCGTGATAACAAAATCAACATAATTTCATCCACAATCATCACGCATCCACATATATGATAAAAAAAATCAAATCTACATGGACCCTACGTACAATTATGAATAAATTCTCGCATTTTACATCAAGTATTATTAGAGAAGAACTTGTACTTTAAATATTAACCATATAAACATATTAAACCCTTCTCTTTCAAATAGAAGTGCCATATCAACTAAAATGCAAGTATGCACATTGATTACATATCTAGTTTGCATTTCTATTTTCCATATGTATATTGCATGATCTTCTCCACTATTAGCTAATATACAAGATTCTTCCTCAAACCACCTAAGATTTAGACCATAGTAAATCTCACTCACCTTGTAAGAAGTATTTAAATCTATTGATATTTTTATGTTTAAATTTATTTATTAAATTGAGAGGTACATGTGATGGAAGTACATTAGGGTAGTAATCTAATATGCTAGATAAGTTGCCTTGTGATGTAGACCATGTTGATATAAAAAATAAATGGGGTAACATTTTTTTAGACTTTAGAAAATATATATTTTTCTTACTCTTTTATTTTATAGCTATCTCAATTTTTACCATTTTATCTTCTAAATTGATATACTTACATCCACACCTTTTAATCTTTTAAAGACAAAAGTAAAAATAACACATTTTTCATTATTTTAGATAAAGGATTTACTAACATTAGGATATTAACATATAATAATTGCACCTTCAAGATGCTTTCTTCTAGTAATATTACAAGGAACAAAATTATTAAGAGATAGATTTTAATCAACAAGAGTCTTAACTTTATAGGAAATGTCATAAAGTGAAGAAGAAAAAGGGCGATGATTTAACTTGGACAACCATCAACCATAATTCTAGATAGTGTGGGGCATGAAGCAACATGACAATGATCATCCATAGGTCCTCCCCACTAGCTCAAATTCCTTTCATTCATTTGCAATGCAAAATAACTCAATAATCCCATAAATGCCACTCCTGCATCCATGGCTGCTGAGAACACATAATTATGCCTCCTTCACCATTGTTTGTTTCTTCTATAAATAATGTAATTAAAAATAAATCTAAAGGTTCCCCAACATATAAAATTCACAGTAGTTGCAGGAGGCATCATACTTGTGGCACCAATCAATATTGGCATGTTTATGCGAGGAATCCATTTCTTTTCGTAAAATATTTTGGAAAGAATCCATACTATGATTGGTGCTATCACACCCCCTAAGAAAAAAACATTAAATTAGATAAATAACTAAGGTTAATAGAAATTTAAAGTTACAAGAAACTTTAAAAGTATCTTAAAATACATCAAAAATTATAAAATGTATAACTACTTGTGATATAGGATCTATAAACGCACAACAAGATTTTAAAACTAAATTGAAATAGATAAAAATATTTCTTAAAGGTAAAAATAATACTCGAAGTTTAACTAGCTTTTAGAGAAGACAAGCATTAAAATTTAAATAACCATTGTCTAAAGAAAATATGACCACAATTACCTCGTTTGAATGTATATCCTTTTAATTTATTTCATTTTTGTGTAACAGATGCAATAAGATTCCTTTTGTTGGCTCAAGAATGAATATCTTTAACTATAAACACTTACACATGAGGATAGAGATACAATAAGGGTAAGGATGTTATGATATACAAATATAATTGTTAGAGTATGTTAAAAATACATTTATAAAGGCTACAACATTATAGTGTTGAAGTCAAGGTATGGGGGCACATCCTCTAAGGATTATATGAGGAGATGTAGGTATATAAGGGGTATAAGGACAAAATCTTCATCCCTGGACATATGTTTTCTTTGGTAATTATGATCTTAAAAGTGTAAAATAGTTTTAATTAATTTATATAGAATAAAATGCATTCAAAATTTCTTTTTAATACACATATATAAGTTTTATAAATTTGATAAATCTACCCTTTAACTATATAGGACCCCAAAATATATATGGACAAATAACACCATAGCTCAATTTTTTTTACTTCCAAATAAAAACACTGGAAAAATATTAATAACTACTAGAATCCTATTTTCAAAGTCTCACACTCATCTATCTCATTTCTTATTTATATGTTACTTAAACTCACACTATAAATCATACCTTACACTAAAATCTAAGACATTAAAAATGGGTTGTAACCTATGCAATTCTTGGCCTACATGAGATGAACTCTAAATGTGTAGCTATAATATATAGAAGATTACTTGAGTTATACAAGTATAATTAGTTTGTTGAAAAGAAGAGTTGTAAGAGTATAGCTAACTTGTAGAGAGGAAGTGCAAATGTAAATTTTATTTTTAGATAAGAGATACTTTATGATGTATTGTATGTCTTGTGGTAAAAATTAAGTGTATGTATTGTAGAATGAATCTTAGTGACTCACAATAATTACCAATGCATGATAAACTAACTTAAAATACACAAGAAAAGCATTAAAAACTCATACACTAAATTTAAAAAATGTAGAATCGTAGAGTAGACAAAAATATTTGTGAAAGTATAACTAATTTGTAATAGGCTAGAGGATCACTAAAGGTATCATCTATTGAGTTATAGAAGTTTTAAAAAAGAAACAAAACATATTTTTACCTAAGAAGAACCAATTTTGGGTTTCATATAGTCCCATTGAGCCGAAGATTCTTTTGGGTCCAACTACTCCCCATATGACTGAGACATTGTAAAAAACCCTATCATAAGGGCATGTCCAAGGGCTACCTTCTGGTAAAAGCTCAGGAGCACACATGTTTTCTACACTTTCTAGTAGCCACCATGCTGTTCCAAAATACACAGAAGTAGCCACTAATGTACCCACAACCTGTTTTCATTCAAAATGAATGTATTAATGTGGAACTAAATCTCTTACTAGAAATATACTATTGTATTAACTAAGTAAATTACAAAATAGAACCATAAATAATATAATTTATACAAAGCATGCAATTAAAAATTACCAATATGTGAAATTAATTTTTTAAATAATATTTTTTTATATAGTAAACCTTAATTATGCAAAAATATAGTTATTTGAAAATATAATAAATATATAATTAATAACATAATTAAATTTTTTTTATAATTATAAAAAATAAAATATATAAAATATTATCATAACAAACTCATGATAATATTATTTTTATATTATAAAAATGGTTTACAATTAATTAAAATGAAATTAAAATATTAAATAATGTCAAAATTTTAAATATACATTTCATGTTATGCCCACTATTAATAAAATTTCAAATTTTTTTAAATCACAAATTTTTACTATTTATTTATAACAATTGATAAATTATATATATATAACTTTAAAAAATATATAAATATAAAATAATATTTTATATTTTAAAATTCAATATATTTATATACACCAATAAATTTGGTATATAAAACACTGTGAAAGACTTAAAAAACAACTTATAATTATTTAAGGGAAAAAAGGTTTGATGATCTTAAAAAAATTTAGGAAAATTCTTCACTTTATAACTAAGAAAGAGATTATACTTAACTAGCAAGGAGAAACTTGAAGCAAGAATAGGTAGGACAAGAAGTTTAGTTATATTTTTAAAAATAACAATTAGGAAATTTAGTTACTCATTTAGTGTTTTAAGGAATTATTTGAAAAATAGTGCTCGAGGGTTGGTAATAGGTTTAGAATTTGAGGGTCATTTTTGTTTTTATATTAATTTTTTAGTGATGGTTTGGTCATTTAATTATTTTTCAATTGTATTTTAAAAAGTATATAAATTGTTCAAAAAATTATTCATTTGCTTGTACTCTACTTTGTATTTGAATTTGTTTGTTGAATTTCTCAAAAACTATGCTAATAAACTGAACAAAACTAATTTATTGACTAATGGATATATTTTAGTTAGATGTTGATGTAATGACATCCTTGCTCAAATCATTTGGTTGATCTCAAAATCTATAAGATTGTGGATGCTTAGAATGAAAAGTAGATGAATTTGTTCCACGTCCAAATGATCCATTTGAATGCAAATGAATTTTTTTTGTTGGGTGGAGTTTGCTTTGCTTATGTGAAATTTTGAGAATACACAAAGAAATTTATTTATGGTAACACACTTCATTCCAGCTATATGGAAGCCATGACAACCAATCATATTAAATTTATAACAAAAAAACAAATTCAATTCTAAGTCTAATTGAATCTACAATGAAACTTTTAGTTTCAAGAGTATTTTTTTTAAATTGAATAAAATTAAGAGTATGATCTAGTAATGTGAAAAATTAAGATATAAGTAGAGAATTCATTAACATGGATATAATGTTCTTCCATTAGATTGTGATTTTATTTATTTATAATAAAAATAATTGAGTCAAAAACATTAAATTTATGATGTATTACTTACATATTATAGTCTAGCAAAAGTTATGCTTGATCTTTATGTGATTTTGTTTTTTTTTTTTAATTAAAACTACTAAATCAAAATATTAAACATAAATAAATTATTATTATATTACTTACAAATTATAATCTAGCAACAATTTTCTCGATCATAACTTTTTATTGGTAATAATTATAAATTTGTATCAGTAATAAAAATATAAAAAAAATGAAAGTAGAATTATAAAACAATGAATAACAATAACTAGTTTTAAATTTCACATGAAACGAATACCTAAAATTTATTATTTAAATTAAAAAATAAAAAATTGATTTAAAAAATATTTAAGATAATCTTATTTTTAAAAGTTAAAAACATTAATCATTCATATTCTATCTTTTCAAAATATTCTAAATTAATATGTATTTCTATAAGAAATTCAAATGTATATATATTTTTTTGATACTACAGGGGTGTCCCCGCGACCTAGCCCAGACGCCCAGCAGCCCTTACCTTGGGTACGTGAGGCGAGCTAGGGCGAGACTAATCCCCTACCAGTGAGATCCCCTGCCCACAAGAAGTCCCACCTCTTAAACTAAAATATTTAATAAATTTTAAAGTGGAGGGAGGGATAAACCAGGTGATGTATTGTGTCAACAAAGTTCTCTGAAACATCTGATACATAGACTACAACAATTTTTCAATTCAATAAAAGTTCTCTGAAACATCTGATACATAGACTACAACAATTTTTCAATTCAATAAAAGTTCTATCCTATTTAGAGAAATTGTTTAAATATCCAACAGTCTTGGACTCTTACTTACCTGAACAACAAACATTGAACGTGGTGGGATCTTCATGTAATGTCCCAGCTTGAAGTCTGAGAGAAAAGTGATTGCTGGTACCATGGTCATATTACCATATGTCTTGACTATTACATTTGCAACAGGCTTGCCTGGATACAGATATCCTATGATGTACTCATTAATTATTTTCATCCCTGGTGTCTGCACAGAGAACTCAATCAATTAGACATGAAAAGTACAAGTTTTTCCAAGAGATGCAAAGCACATGAATTAGTACCATATTGGTGGTGGCAGTGATTATGCCAATGGGAAGAGTTAAAGTCACTGCCAGTAAACAGGCCAGCAGCACTCCCCACCATGGTAATTGTAACTGCTGCTTAAAGTTTTAAACCCTTGGCATGTTGCAATGGCTACAACTATAGTCAAAACCAGCAATATCATAAACCAGGATTGTGGGACAGCCTTGTAGTTTTTCTTCATAAATCTGGTGTGCACATCAAAATTTTCTTCCCCCAGAGCTGCCTTGGTAGTATTCCATATGTATCTGTTTTAAGTAGGAAGGAAGAGAATCTTAATATGTAAACAAATCTCATCAGAGGGACATGCCACTAAATTAAACAGCTTGTAATTAC
>VDFB02154320.1:0-42751 GCA_007258455.2 Sequoia sempervirens | reverse complement strand
AACCTAGGGAATTTATATCATAGTCCTTATTCCCTTGGTGGTTGGCTAGAACCACCTACAAGCCAAAAATCACTAAGATCTTCCAAAAGACCTTAAGGTGCTCCTGCACTAGTTTGGAGGATGAAACTTGTTTGGATTTGTGAGGGAAATTTCATAGAAAGGTTGCATCTGTATTCCAAGCATAGTGGATTTCAGCATCCCAATATTTTTCTAAAAAAAAAATTGATCATTGTAATCTTGGTTATGAGCAAACAATTGAAGCAAAAAAATTGTAATCATCAAGTGAGTTATTTGAATTAAATACTCTATTCCAACCAACTTATATGTGTAGATCTATTTATCATATGTGAATGTTTTAGATCTAAATATCTTGTTTAAATGTTTTGTCTGATTTTCATTGAATTATTCCAAATCTAAGAAATTTTTATGAATAATTTAGTTAAGGATCATTGCATTTATCATTGAGCCTATGGTCAAATGTTCTCATCCTATGACATTAGTCTTGAATTGCTTTAATCAGTTCTGACAAGTCATGACCTCTTGATTGGGAAGGCTGTAACTCCCCCATTCATTCAGACAACCAGATGTATGTTTGTTGACAATATCAAATAAAACCTCTAGCCAGGGTCTGCTAGTGTAGGGAGAAGCAATGCATGAAATTTTCTTTTTGATTTGGGCTAAATGTGATTAGGACAAGCCCTGACAGGGTTGTATCAAATCCCAAGAGAGAGATATGTTGAAGAAGAAAATAGAGAAATTATAGTGAAAATGTGCATTAGCATGTCTCATTTTATTTATAGAAGAAAGTACAGTGCACAACAATCAAGCAAAAGCTAAAATCCATCTATGAAATAAATTACTCACTATCAAAACTAACCTTCAAATTAAAGAAGAATTTAAGAAGCTATATTTTCATATAGCTTCTTCAAATGTATTTAAATTATTGTACAAGGAACATAAAATATTAGAGATGCACTTTCCAAGCAATGTTGTGTTCCTATCGGTTTATGTAAAACATAATTATTGTGGGGATTCTACTTAAGATTCAATTAATCAAGGAAATCAGAAATGTTTTGGAGTTTTGTTCTACCAATGCAATTAATTTCTATACTAGCCATTATGGAGAAGCGGTTTATACAAATAATTGAATCTTCTAGTCAACAAATGGTCACAACATCTTGGGATGGAATGATTAAAATATGGAACATTGATGAAGGCAGAGGTAGTTGGGAAACAACTTTTGGCTCATCTAAGAAGACACAAAGTGCCAGTAATTATATGAAGAATGGTCATATGATATATTATTAGTATTCATATGGGAGTCTAGCCATATTAATTTTTTTTAAAAGGTGAATTTATGTTATATAAAAAAATTGATGGTTACAAATGGACCACCAAATTTACTAAGGCATGGGAAAGTTGACAAAGAAGAAACTCAGATGGTGTAGGGTTAATCATATGAGTATCTAGTTGTTACTTATGCAATGTGAAATAATGCTTTGAGTTTGAAAGATGTGCAATGCAATGTAATCAGCAATATGAATATAAACTACATAATATTTAACCATTCTTTTTATGTTATTGTACATTGATATTTAACCATTGCTCACTTGATTAAATTTTCAAAGAGTTTAATCATGCACATGAGGAGGAAATTAAATTTCGATTGTCAACTTCTATATATCAAATTATCCAATAATCAAGTGTATGTCCATATAAAAATATGGCATCAATGCCAACTCAAACAAAAGTTTTACAATATGTGGCATATCCCATCTTGGTATCTATTCAATATTTACATGCCAAATGTCTATCTCATTCTAAACTACTGGTGGATCATCAAAATGGAGCCTCTTTGAAGCACTCGTTGCCTCTGAAGGTAGCTGCACAAGAAAAGTCAAACCACAATTGAGATTAGTTATACTATATAATTTAAATTGAATAATTAACATAGAAATCAATACACATTGAATTATAATTGAACTCTAAAATTGAAATCTTGATTACCTAAAATATAAATACGTTTTGAAGGGAGTCGAGGAGTCCTAGAATATACCCCTCTCAAAGAACTAACCAAACCAACTTTTTGTAGCGTCGATCTATATATGTGAGGGCAAAACATGAAATTGATCAAGTTAGCATGAACTTGTCAATAATAAGAACATATTTACCAGCACAAAATAAAATAAGAAACAAATACCTCTTTAGGTTGATGCTTTTTGTATCTCCTTTGGGTGTCTCAACACCTCCTCCTTGAGGTGTTCGACACCTCCTCCTTCAGACATCTGAGCACCTACTCCTTCGAGTATTGTGGCACTTATCAACAATGATGTATAGCTCACAACTGCCTATACATAAAAATGACAAGTACATATGAAACTACGAATCTATGTCAATGTATGCATAATCAATAAAAGATCTTATAAATTTTAATTCAATCAAATTTGAGTTCAATTACCTTTCCCTTATCTAACACTATGCCTCCATAGTCTGGAGAGCATCACACCTTGCTCGCACTAGGTGTTTCCTACAAGCAAAGAGTAAGATAAACATATAAGTTAATATATAATTTCATTATTGACAATTCAAATGACAAGCAAATATCTGATGATAAAAATGTAAATGAGTGAGTGAGAAAATACATACTGTGTGTGTGTCGCGGCCAAATGAAATGGCCCTAAGGGTGCTATCTGTCACCTATGTGAGCTCCTCCTCAGACATTAACTGTTAAATAGACCATGTAAATAAATATTAGTACTTGATACTATCTCTTATTAATATTCATTTTTAAAAAAATGCAAATTATGAATTTACACCTTAAATGTTACCTGTGTAACTTCTCCAATGTCCCTCTCCTGGCGGGGAGAGGGTCTGTAAGGTGTACTCCCTCCCTGCATGTGATCCTACTATAATCTCCACATCACGGATGTAATAATCAAAGTGTCTAATGGATGCTTTCGGTACGTACAATAGGACCCAAACATATTCTTGTACGTGTGCAAATATGTGGCACACAAATATGTGGACGAGGAAGGGAGGATGATGCAGCAGCCTTTGGATCCATCACCAAGATGCCTAGACTATGGTTGAGCTACTAAAGAAGCATGGGAAACCAAAGACCACTCAAGAGTGAATGGCCCAGATAGTTTGTGTGTTTGCATCCTTTGTAATATCTAGATGTTGTACTGGAGGTGGCAAAGGAAGGGGAGGATGGGGAACATGTGGGCACCTAACTACTCTAGCTTCCCCTCGCCTATCCTGAGGCATACCTCTACCAATGCCCTAGAAGGGTTTAATGTCAAAGTAATTGACATGATGCCCTAACAAAAACTCAACATATAATTTTTTAATAAAGTAAAAAGGTACATCAAGATTATTTTTGGGTGGTTTATCAAAACCATACACCAACTATCCCAAAATTTATCTACTATGCCCCTATGCGTGCACCATTTTATAGAAAGTTTTGGCTTGTTAACATTAACTAGCAAACCATTGCTAGGGTTAATAAATAAAGAGGCTATTTGGGATTTTGTTATTTGGAGATCTTTCACATCATCATAAGACATTCCACATGCATAATATTGCCTCATGGTTTCTCACCACGAATGAAATGCATTATGTTGGGTGGAGAGGGTTTCTACATTTGTAATTATTCCTGTCAATGTGGTTGACATATGGGATAATCGAGGGATTTTCCTATAAACATCACAAATGCCCCTCAATTGCTCCAATTTTTCATGAATTAACTGTTCAATTGATGGCTTAGAGGTGGTGGAGCATTTGGAATTTCTGCATTTTGATTCTCAGCTGGTGGATTTTCATTTTCAACTGGTGGAATTTGTGCATTTTCATTCTCGGCAGCCATAATGCCTGATTAAAGTTAAAAAATAATTAATCTAAAATTAGACAATATAAATGAAACACTATTTTTAAATCAAAATCCATTAAAAACATTCATTTTTTTTATCAAAATCTATTTTGAACTCAATTGTTTCATAAAAATTCAATCAAAAACCCTATTTTGAAAAAAAATCCACAAAAAACATTCATTTTTTTTATCAAAATCCATTCTCAATTCAATTTTTTCATAAAAATTCAATCAAAAACCCTATTGTGAAAAAAAATCCACAAAAAACATTCATTTTTTTATCAAAATCTATTCTAAACTCAATTTTTTCACAAAAACTCAATCAAAAACCCTATTTTTTTAAAAAATCAACAAAAACCATATGAAATTATTCAAATCTAAATCAAAATTGAATCAAATCAAATGAAAATAAATAAACTTACCTTTCCAAATCGAATTTAGCCTATATCGGATATCCGTTACGTGAACAATGGATGAACAGTGCGCCCGCAGGTTCTTCTTAGCTGAATGAGTTCAAAAAAGAGACAGAAGTGTTTAATATATACTTTTTACAAATCGGATATCCGATTCAAATTGGATATCCGATGTGTAAAAGTAGCTTTGGTGTTTGGTATGGTGACACCCAAGTCTACAAAAAGTCAACATGTTCTTTTCACGTTTTCTCGATCGATGAAAGACGTGTTTTTTTCTCATTGCCACTTTTTGGCCCACCATTAACCTGCACATACCCTATAATCTATTATTATTATATTATAGTTCTTATATTTTAAATTATAAATTTTTTTATAATATATATATATATATATTATTGTTGAATAATAATAATATAAATGTAATAAAGATATATTATAAATATGATATAAGATAATCATGTAATAATAAATTAATAAAACATAATCTATATAAATAACTCAAGATATATCCTTTTAGAAGTATTTATTTTTTTAATAAATTTATTTATATTTAACTTTCTCAATAATATAATAGTATTAATGGGGTGGGGGCCCTAGCTTGGTTGGCTAAATCTTTCTTGTTGTAGGAGGTTGGTCACGAGGTCTAGTCTCCCCCAACCCCATGGTACCGAAAGGTGTGTCATGCCAACACCGTCAGTCACGTTAAAAAGTTTAGGGGTCGTGCTACCCAATTCCTACAGCCTAAAAAAATATTATAATATATATTTTAATCATTTATATATTAATTATTATAATATTAATTAAATGTTCATGTAATTTTTTCTTTATATAACATAATAGTAATATATTTATGTAATAGCAACTTTTAGAACAATTCAATCAATAGTAATGAAAATGATTTTAAAATGAATCTTTGGAAATAATATATAGTTTCAAAAACTCTCCCATCTCATTAGCAACATAATAGTGATGTTAGTTGGACCAATCTAGGACGTAAAAGGGTTACCTTGTTGGGGTAGGTGTCATTATGGAAAGCTAGGTGAACAAAAACAGTTGATGGTTATCACCGTTTTTGAGCCATATTAACGAGTATCTTGCTCACTTCTTTTTAGTCAAGGAAATGCTTCGTTTGAAAAAATATTTTAACCTACTATGGTCCCTTGTATAATTATTCGCATTAGTTTCTCTTTGAGGGTGGCCATGACTTTTATTTGAGGGTTTCATGTAAACAAATAATTGAGGTCTATGGGAAAAATAAGTTGGGTTTGTTAATATAGAATATAACACGTGTTATGTAGTAGTATAGTATTCATTGTGGAAGGTAATTTGATCATAAAAATATATAGTTGGATTGTGGAAAATTTAAGTCAATTATAAAATTATTTTTTAAGTATTTTAATAATAAAATTATTTTTATTAGAATTTATTTTATCTTATAAGATTATAATAATTTGATTTTTTCTATTGGTATTAATATATTTTGATTAATTATATTATGTCAATAAATATGTTTTTGATTATTTTGGAAAAAATAGTTTTTATAAGGGACCCAAAATCCCAAAATACAAAATGATGCTACAATAGAATAACACACAACCAAACAACAACTACACAAAAAGCTAATTGATAGATCAAAACAAAAGAAACATCAACATAACAACAAACTATTTCAGACTATTCAAGACCCCCCTCCACTTCTAACTCTTGTTGATAATGCTTATCAACCATCATCAACAGTTATTTCTTCTTTATACCCCTAGTGCGGGCACTATGCCCCTGCTCAACATCCACTAATGTAGAATTATCTTTCTCCTTGCCATGAAGCTCCTTCATTTTTCTATTGGCAACATGTCCACCAATCAATGATAATTTTTAAGGTTTTCATACTATTATGAATAGAAACTTGGCTTATCTTTAGGATCTTGTCCATATTGGTTTTAACATTTTGAAACATCTTTTCAATTTCTTGAATATGAGTCTCATGATCCACTTTAAGCTCCCAAACAACTTCCTCAATCTTTGAGATTTTTATCTTTAGCTCCTCCATCCTAGAAGATGACTGGTCAAAATCCTCCTCTCCAACCTTGTCCTCGCCAACAACATTCTCCTGCAAACTCCTCATTTTAACATTAACTTTGTTGAGCTCCTTCATGAAGTACTTTGTTAATTTAAAACTACCCATCACACTATCATGAGCCACCCATAACACATCAATAATAGTTTTCATGCTATAGATCAAATGGTTGAAGTTCTTCAAAAAAGGGTCCATCTTGGCAGCGTCCTCCACATTCTTTACAAGGCCCTTCATAGGGGAGATATCAACATCCACTTTGGCCACCCTTTTTCAGTTGAGTATCCTCACCCACCTTCTCCTTCCCTTTCTAACTAGCCCCCTTGTGTCCTTCCATAATAACCTTTCGCTAGATACTGCCACCATCATCATCATCTCCAGTCTGAAACCCATTCGACCAATGCTGCACTTTTCTGGGACGTTTCTTAAGCAGAGCCTTTTTAGCAAGAGATTTCCTTTTCTTCTTCTCACTTGAACCTGAGGGGGAAAATGAAAGGGCCACCATCGAGTGATTCCCATCCTCAGAAGCCACCCAATCCTCTTCATCTCCAGTCACCGTAGTGTCCAAACCCTTATCAAACACCACAAAATGTTTCTATTTCTTATGCTTGATCTTCCCTTTCTGTTTCATGAGTTTCACATGCAAATTAGCTTTAGCATACTCCATAATAAGAAAAATCAAACCCTCATGCAAAACAACATGAGGGTTTTTATTATTCACAGATGCCTCCAAAGAATTAAGAAGGAAAAAAGGAAAGGACAAACATATTATGGCGAAAATGATTCAAGAAATTGAAATGAACACCCATAATCACAGTAAACCTACCATCAAGCGTAACATGTTTCATAATCACCTCAGTGATTTCAGCCCAGATTGGCTTAATTGATGTTCTCTTGTAACCCCCTTTAGAATCCTTATGTGATGTGAATAACCAGTGAATGTTTGATTAATTAATGGTTTAAATTCTATGTTTTCACAAATGAAATATTAAGAATTTAAATGATTCTTATATTATTATTAAAATATTTTCTGTGTTTTGAGAAAAGGGGAAATATAATGAGAATGGAAATGAAATAAGTTTTTGTTTAATTATATTATGAAAATTTAGTGGGATAGGAATTATGGGTTGTGTTTGATTTAAATATATGCTATTTGAATTATGAATTTTGTAAATTAAATGATATATGTTTATATGGATTTAAATCAGGAATTTCAATGATATATGTTATTTAGAAATTGATTAATGTGTCTATTTGGATACGAGGAAAATTGGGAATTAAGGAAATAGAAAATGAAGTTTATTTTGATTTATTTGGAAATTGGAAAAAGAGTAAATAGAGTAAATAAGAAAAGAACTTCATTTTTCATTATGTCTTTATTTTGGGAAGAAAATTTGGGAGAGAAAGATAAAACCCTCTTTGGGAAAATTAGTAAATTGTTGGTTGGGTGAGCATTCAAAGGTAGAATTTGACGAGGTTAATTTTATTAGGTCAGTAATCGATAGGGGATTGTGTATGTCGATTCATGTGGGCTATTATTTGGTGTGTTTGTCATGGTTTATATGTCAAGTTTTGGAAGAAATTGAGGTATTTTGCTTGTTTTAATTAATTTGAGCTATTTCTTTCAATTTTGTTTATAGGAATGGGTTTAGGGGAGTGTAGGATCCTCCCAACCTATGTTATTTCATAATTTAGCTTGATAGATTCATTGTTTTATTTAAAATTTGATATAATTTTTCCAAAATACGAGGTTATGATGCCCATATTTTTGGGAAACATGTGAAAAGTGTGTTGTTGAGAGTATTTAGAGAAAAAGAGTATATTTAGATTTTTGAAATTTGAAAAATAAAATAGTATCTTCATGGGTTCTTGGGAAAATTTCTTAGTTTTTCAGGTATCAGAAAAATGAGAAAATTTGAATGTTTTGAATGAAATATGATGAATCTTAATGTTTTGATGAAAGTTTCCTTTATGAAGTATTGTAATAATGTTTGTTGAAAATTGTTAGAAAATTTTGATGAAGTTGAATTTTATGCATCATTTTTCTTGCCACACTCATTAGCAAATGTGAAGAGTCTATGAATAAGACTAGAGAGGGTTATAGGAGTGGCTTCCAACATGTCCTTGACCCAAAGTGGCATTTAGACTATTCACAAGTGGGGAGTCATCTAATCAAGTGATAATTAATGAAACATGGGTAATTAATTAACTAAGGTAATGGATGCCCCTCTCATGCCTTGAATGCTAGTATAGACTAAGGATGTTTGGGAAGACATGTCAGCTCAAGGGGCTTGTGTCTTGTAAGATCAAGCATCCTTGTACGTATGAGAGGAGTAATCAGTTTTGTGGGTACCATACCTTCAAGCACTGTGATGACACTCCCTGATTAGCTCTCTAGCACCTTAACCTAGTGTTTTGTGTGTGTGTGATCTGTCATTGGTGAGTTGGCCCAATGATGATCCTTGTGGTATCCTAGTAGTGATTTATCCCATGTGTTATACCCTTGGCGAGTTTCCCAAGGATGATTTTTGTATGGCATTGGTGAGTTGGCCCAATGCAAATTGTGATGTGATATTGGTAAGTTTCCCAATGAGATATTTTATTTGATCCTATTTGTAGTTGATCCATCTTCTATTTGGATGATTATTTTATATGATGTTTATGTGGAGTGTTTTCATCATGTATTGTATGTGTGTGTATAAGCGTAAAATTGCACCCCTTGCAATTTTGCATACATTCTTGCATCCACTTTAGTGTCCACTCCCTTAGCATCTTGAGTAGGCTCGTTTTAACCCTTGCATCACCCTTTCTCCCTCTTAGGATGCTCCAACAACCCTTTTCAGGAGCCACCCTTGCATGTTAAATTTTCGTTGAAATTTGTGCTTTTCCCATTTGCGTTGTTTTGTAGTGTGACATGTCTAAACACTAGCGCACCGTGCGGATGTCCGTGAGCCACACTAGTGTCCTGTGACCTGTCAACGCTCAAACGACCATTTTTGAGCATGCTTTCCACTTGTCACCTTCTTTGGTTGGTGGTAACAGCTCGAGATGCTTCATAACTACTTGTGAAGCTTCCTTTTGCTTCTTTTCTCTCTTTAAAAGATGTCCTTTCACTTCATTTGCAACTCTTCCTCCATTTCTAGCTTCACTCTACCTTCATTCCAATCTCAACCATTTTGCATAGCTTCATACAACTTGTTGTAGTAGCTTCAAGCTCTCTCAAGCTCCCTTAGCTCCACTCTTGCAACTTCATCTCCTTCACTTCATGCTTGTGAGCATCTTGGGATTCCATATCCCCTACTATTCACATACTTGGTGATACGAGTTCTCCTCCTCGAGCAGGGTTTGATTTTATCACCTCTTTTGTGATACGAGTTCTCCTTGAGTGAGGTTTTCTTTTATCACACACTTATTTGGTGGTGTGGGTTCTACTTCTAAGTGGGTTTTGCTTTCACCACATTCTTTGTTCATCACACTCTTTCTCTCTATCTTCTTGGCTGTCCGTGGAGGTGGGAACACCAAAACAGGGGTTTGAATGAGGCAAACCCCTATATAGCCCCAACATTCTCTCCATATATCACGCTTGCAGGTTTTGAAGACATTTGTTTGGTGGAGGCTTCATCACTCATGTGGTTGTAAGTATTTATTTCCTTTCTTCTTCCTATATTTATTAGTTCTACTTCATATTATTATAGGTCCATTGCATTCTATGGCTTTATCGCATATTGTAAGTTGTCAGCAATCAGAGTAGAAGTAGTTATTTAGGCATTTTTTGTGATAAAATCACTCTTTGGTCTGTACGGGACTCTAGTGCACCTCTGGGATGCCAACACACTGCGTTGTCATCCGTATTTTGCGCTACCGTCCTTTGGCTGAGAGCTTGATAGTTTTTCCAGAGAATCTTTGTGGCCTGCTCTTTCAGATTTTGAAACTTTTGCACTGTTCCATTGAGGTAGTTTAGGGCAGTTCACCTTGTGAGGTTCTCTGAGTGAAGAGAAATCGTGAGTAACGAATCCCCCTCTTCTACAATGTGTAATCCATCTCTCCATGTATTTGGCATGAGTGTTGTGATTGTGACATATGTGACTATCTCCTAGCATGGTGGGAGTAGATCTTTTGATTCTACAAGGTTGGGTGGCATTGTAACCATCATTAAAATTGAAGGTTTTTGGCTTTAAGTACATCATTATACCATGTTCTACCAAGTTTATTTCATTTATTTAAATATTTTCCTTTCATACAAATCATAATATTAATGACAAAGGACCTCTCCTTGAGATGGATGTAAAATTGATAAAAGAGAATATTATTGGCTTATTTGTGTGTCTTGATGTTGATATCAAGCATGATTTCTTTATGCTTTTAAATATCATGATGTGAAAATTCTAATTTTTTTTTAGGAAAATCTCATTGTGTTCTTAAAAATAATTTAATGGTCATGTTTTATAGTTGGGAAGCCTAGTACTATATCTAGGCAGCCATGTCTTTATTATATTAACTCAAACTGTTCAAAAATTTGGCTAAGTCTAGTTTGGTGGCTTGGTAAGTTTGGGCAGCCCTATGGTATGTTCGGGTAGCCTAGTTTGGAAGGGTTAAAACTCAAGTTTTTATCTCTCTGTTTGGATGGCCTCATTCCCATACAAAAAAAAAAAACATTTTAACCATGATTATCCAGTGGTTTTATTAAGCCTAATGCCTCTAATGAATAATTTTGTATATTTCTCATTCATGTCATTTTAGTTGTTGAAACCCTTGAAAACCTAGTCAAGTATTTATGTTTTAGGACTTGATCTTTTGATGCAAGAACATCCATGGTTGATATGCTATCCCACATCAACAAAAAGGAGTTAAATTTGAATTTTTAAATTTTTTTTTTTAAATTTTTGGTGAATGTTGAACTTCATATTCTATCTTGTGAAATGCATATTTTTATGACCATTTAGATGTTATGACATATTGTAAATTCAAATTTCAAGTTTGGAGTAAATTTGAAGAAGATAAATTGAGTGGAGATAATGGAGAATTTGTCTTGAAAGCAAAAAGCTTGAAAAATCAAGGTAGGCATGGATTTCTTGGAGGCTATTAATTTGGTTTGTAACTTCAAATTTGAAATTCCTCAGCTCCTAAAAAAATAGGGAATCAAGAGGTGGGCGCCCAAGTTTGGAAAAAAACATTTTTTTCTTTATTCTTGAAAACAAGAAAGCTTTTAAAGCCTATGTTTCATATTTGCCAAGTTTGGAGGTTTATTTGATTTATTTTTATTTATGAATTTAAATTTCCTGGAGACGGGTGTGGATTTTCTTGAGAGTGGGTTGGAATGAAAGAAAATTAAAGTTAAATGCACATTCACATTGCATTTCATTTGATGGTAGCTTGGGTTATGTAAAAAATAATTTCATTTTTTTGAAGAAGTTTTTCCAAATTACAGAGGAAGAATCAGGAAGGCATAGCATACCACCAGGAAGGTGATTTCATGGTGTTGTTGTAGGTTGAAGGCTGGTTGCAGAGGTGTAACATCACGAACAATTGTGTATTGAAGGGTTGTGTTGTTGAGAGTAGTTATTTATTGCAAGTGCTGGAGAGAAGCTTTGTTTCAAAGCTTTGATTTCATGATTTCAAATCATTTTTATTGTATTTACCAGGATTTTTTTGAGGGGCTTGTTACAACCCATTGTCTTTTGAATTGATTGTAATTTCATTTTCCAAATTAATAGAAAATAGTATTGGGATTGTTGTGAAAAGTTGTGGATACAAGAACTAGAAGAAATTTATGTTGTAAGGGTTTGATCTGCTGTTGCAAATATTTTGTATTCGAATTTTCTAGGAGTCTTGTAGGGGCCTGTTGCAACCCATTGTCCTCTTGGACTGATTTTAATTCCATTTGCATAATTTAATTGAGTTTGAAGTTGTTGGCTACAAGTTGCATACCAAAGAACAAAATTGTTGTAAGAATTTATTTCCTATGAAGAAGTGTTTTATAGTGATTTTAGTGTGAGCTATTTAAATTAATTTTCATTGAAAAATTTATTTTTATTAGCTACATACATTATCTTTCTTCTTTGTTTTGAATCCTCATATGGGAAACCCAAATAAACAAAAAAATTCCCTCATGGTCCTAGGGTTCTAGTGGTGTTGTGTGCATGCTATTATGTATTTTTTTTAGAACTTATGGCTTCTCTTGCCTCATTTTGCATGTCTTCTTCTAAATTTATTTTATTATCAAACCTAGGGTTAGGGAGATCGTGCACCTAGTTTTGTGAAGTTTTGGAAAGATTATAATCTTTCATGGTTGGCCTTTTTTGTGTCCTCCACATTCCTCATACGTCTTAGGGTGTTGGGGAGTAGTATCCATCCATTTTTTGAAATTGTGTTGCGACGAGATATCCTAGAAAGTGTGGGGTTACTTGGAAGTTACTCATCATCTTCTTGAAGTTTGTGTTGAGTTGTGTTTGTTGGTTAGGAAACCTTGTGTGAAGGTTTTCCCCTATGTTTAGATTTGTAAATTTTGTCTAGATGTAGATTGGAGGTTGATGTTTCCCTCATCCTATCCTGGTGTGGTTTTGAGAGAGAACATGATCATGGTTAGTAACTAATTATCGTGTAGGTGTTGTCCTCTCTCTCGTATACTTATTATGGTGGATTTATCCCATGAGTAGTTAGTCTTTTGTTGTTGCCTCCTTACTTATGTAATGGTGAATTTTCCTTGCAATTCTTGTCAGTGTGTTATTGTGACACCTGTGTACACATTGTTGTGCAAGTGTGACATGTTGTTGCATTATTGATGTGGTTGTCATTGTTCCAATTTTTTTCTATCAGGTTTTGTTTTGAGCATGTTGGCTTGGGGCATTACAAACCACTCCTTATGAGGATTCATGAGGTATGATCAACTTGAGGAATCCCATTATTTTTTCTTAATTTTGCATTCTTTCTTCACATGTCCCCTTTTACGATAATTATAACACTTCACTTTATTCTTTCTAAGAGTTTTAAATTGGAATGAACACATAGAGCTCTCTTTAGAACCCTTTTGGTATCCCTTGGATCCTCCCCTTTCTCTGGACCTTCCCCTTATATGAAGAGTATCCTTAGAACTATCCATTATAGATTTCTTCTACATTTCCATTGTCAAAAAAAGTCACAAGAAGGAATCCAACTTGGGATTTGATAATTTAACACCAATAGCAAGGATTGTGTTGTCCCGTGATTCAAGAAAAAAGCATAGAAGTATAATACACTTATTTTCATCTTCTATATTTATATCTACAAAGCCAAATTGAATCCAAATCAAACTATATGAATTAAATGTTCAGCTACCCATTCACCTTTCTTCAATTTTAGAGAAAACAACTCTCTTTTCAAATATAGTTTATTCACAAGACTTTGGATTGCTAAAACTTGAATCCAACCTTTTTAATAAGGAATAAGAAGTGGGCTCTTCTACTACATTTAACAGGATAGAATCAACAAGATAAAATTGGATTGTCCCCCATGCTTTCTTGTCCATCTTACCTACAAGTATTGGGCGATACTTTCAAGCTTATATTTCTTTTTTATCATTATCTATTGATCTCTCTTCTAGGAAATCCTCCATCTTCAACTCCTATAACTCATAATTAGTTTCATTAAACTTATCACCATTTGACCAAGATGTACATGTAGCCATGGCTTCCACACACAAATCTACACAATAAAATTACTATAAATCCCACTATAGACCAAAAATCCTTCCATCCCATAGAACAAAGGTAGCTAAGTTCTTGTACACTAGATGTTGAGAATAAAAGGTAAACAACTTCTAGATAGAAATTTGAAAATTAGTTTTACAAATCTAAAATTAAGTCCTTTTTGTAAGAATTGGCTATGAAGGCAGCCACCCAAGATCTAGAGGCCTAATAGAAAGCACAAGCATAAGAGAGAGAGAGAAACAAGTGACAAGAATAAATTGTAAATTCTGTCAATAGAATAGAATGTAATGAGCTTTTATTGTTTACAATGAGAGAGACCCCTTGGTTATATAGCCAAGGTGAGAACATAGAAGGGTGTCATAATCTTATGACATGAGACAACTATGAAAAGCTATCACTCCACAAAAGGTGGAAAGGTGATAATGTGATAATCACCAAAAAAGGTGGAAGTGATAAAGTAATGACATGTCAAGTCCACCAAAAGTGGAAATTCTCCAACAACCTCTAGTGTGGTCCCTAAGTAAACTTAACTAAGATGTAATCATGACCTAGGACAAGGTACAAAACATTTAATTACACCAACTTAGGGAGAATGTACACAAAAGAAAACAATGCAAGATGGGTCCTGACTACTAGGCCATGTTAGGTACCCATGTACACATATGTAATGCAATCTCTCACAACCGGAGAAAAGGAGAAAACCCAGTGGGAGAAAACTCCTCCCCAAAAGAGAGAAACAAAATAAGAAGCATGCTCTAGGAAGGATAAAACCTCATGTGAGGAAAAATTCCCCCCATAAGAAGAATGCAAATAGTCCATGCAACCTCCCCTCAATGGAGAGTCACTGCTCAAATGTCACAATGTCAAGAGTCCCCAATCTGAACTGAAGAAGGAGAGAATGTAGAACAATGTGAAGATGGATGTAGAGTGGACTAAGGATGATGATGAGTCCTCCAAATTTTGATCCAAAAGAAATGCCAAACTGTGCAAAGCACTGAAAGAAGGAATCAGGTACAACTGCAAAAGATGCCACATAACTGGTGACTTAGTTGAATCTATCAACTCAAGAATAACTACAAAATCTGTCGATGAAGAACTATAGAATAATCCACACTGTAACAGGAATAAGGTCAGAACCAAGAAGACAACTGCGTGAGCATCAACTGAATGCTCATCAATAGCAGATTGGTACAATCCATGTCTCACTGGAGCCATGCACAATTTGTACAATCCAAGTCTCACTGGAGCCATGCACCAAGTCTCTGGATGTAGAACCAAACTTCTGAAGACAGGTAGAGTGCTTCCAAAATAAGAAAGTCTATATGGTGTTTAGTCCATCTCACTGAAATGCATGGGTAATCAGCCGCTGCATTCGCTGAGTAGATAGGAACTAACACTAGATACATAGATCAATCCAAAGAAGCATACAATACATGACAGAGTACACTGAAATAGTAGATTGTGACACTTTATTTTAGTGCAATTACAAGATTAGAAAGAGGAGAACTACAACAACCATGATGCAAAACTGGAAATGCTGATGAAGAAGCCAACCAAAAGAACCCCAAAGCTGAAGACCATGAAGAAGGCCCTCCAGGTGGATGTCGGTAGGAGCAACTGACCCCTGTTGACTGCCGATTAGAGGAACAAATGGTCCAAGACAAAGCTCGATCGGGAGGCAAAATTATTTCTCCAACTTTGCTTATTAATGCATGATTTATTTTAAAAAAAAACTGAATTAAAAGTTTAATTTAAAAACATTATTAAAGGAAAAACTTTATTATTAAAAAATAATAAAGAAAATTGTTTTTATGTAAAAAAAAACTTTATTAAAAATAAAGAAAAAACACTTGTTTTATTTTTTATAAAAAAATTATTGAAAAGTTTTATTTATTTAAAAACTTTAATTTAAAAATTAAAGAAAAATTTTAAAAGTTTTATTAAAAACATTATTAAAATCTAATAATGATTTTTTTTAATTTTAAAAACTTTAAAATCATAAAAGTTTTTTTAATTTTAAAAATTTAAAAAACAAATTAAAAAAGTTTTATTTAAAACTTAAAAAACTTAATATGGTGCAGGGGGGATGGTGGTCCACGCAACCCAAAGGTACCGGAGTGGTTTTAAAATTTAATTTTTTTTTTATAAAAAAATGATTTTTTTGAAGGATTTTTAAATTCAATTTTTTTTATAAAGAGTTTTAAGATTAAAAAACTACGAAATTCGCAGAAAAATAATTTATTTATTTTTTAATAAAAATGGAAAATCGTACCAGTGCGCAGGTAGGGCCGTACGACCCGCTTGTTAAATTTTTTTGCCTCCGAGAGCAACTTTGTCCAAATTTGACGATTTGATAGTCGATTTAGGGGTTTTTGGCCCTTTTGAACACAATGGCAGTGTCCTCTTTAACTGAAAATGCTCTGAAGTGGCAGCTAGCTCCTGGATATGACAACCACCTCCAATCTTCAACCTTTGCAGATTTGGCCTCCAATGTCCAAGTGAGACGAAACAAAAAGAAAATCTAACTATCTCAGACACTATGGACGCAATGGTGAGCTCAGATTTGATGCAACAAGCTCCCAAAATGCACCTACAATATAAGGCCAAAAATATAACCCTTTAAGAATCTCTTCAAAAACTAACTAAAGGCACTCCAATAGCTCTGATACCATGTAAGAATTGGCTATGAAGGCAGCCACCCAAGATCTAGAGGCCTAATAGAAAGCACAAGCATAAGAGAGAGAGAAACAAGTGACAAGAATAAATTATATTATGTCAATAGAATAGAATGTAATGAGCTTTTATTGTTTACAATGAGAGAGACCCCTTGGTTATATAGCCAAGGTGAGAACATAGAAGGGCATAAAATTATGACAAGTGTCGTAATCTTATGACATGAGACAACTATGAAAAGCTATCACTCCACAAAAGGTGGAAAGGTGATAATGTGATAATCACCAAAAAAGGTGGAGAGATAATCACATGAAGTGTCCACAAAAGGTGGAAGTGATAAAGTAATGACATGTCAAGTCCACCAAAAGTGGAAATTCTCTAACAACCTCCTATGTGGTCCCTAAGTAAACTTAACTAAGATGTAATCATGACCTAGAACAAGGTACAACACATTTAATTACACCAGCACTTTTAATTGTGAAAATCTATTCAACCTTAATGTAATTTAATACTATATGGAGTTTAATAAAATAAATTGACAACATAAGAAATCAAAAAATCACATCAAAATATTACAACAAAAATTTAATGTAGAGAAACCTTTGCAAGAAAAACTCAACCAAGAAAAGAGGCCAAGTATGTATTATCTTCAAAAGAAAGATAATAGAACACACTTCCTTTCTCCTTCCTTTGTCTTCAACTTGATAGCTCTTGCAAACCTACAAAAAATCAATATAAACCTTCATCCCAAGGATTTGTAGAGTTATTGGAGGAGGGAATGTAACGCCCCGTAGTGCGAACCCCAAAGGACAACTAAACAACAATTACAGTAATTTTTTTAAAAAAAAGTAAATCTAAACATACATGAGATGTACATTAAGTCACGAGTCATGAAACTTAATTAAACAAATCCATTAACACTTACATCCCTTGGGGTACATGAGGAGTCATTACGAATCTTAAATCCATACAACGACGATAAAGAATGAAATCCAAAGATATAACCCATAACAAAGTAAACATTTACAAATGTAACACATACATGACAAATCATTAATAAGAAACCATCCACATACGTATATACAACAACTACATGATTAACTTAAAACCCATAATGATAAACTCTCAATCATCATGTAAACTCAAGGGACATATTTCCATAGATACAACATATCAAACAACAACTGCCATGGATCAGAGGTTGCACAAGGTTCATCAAGGATAAAATAATACAATACATCCATTACATTTCATTGCAATGATACAAAGTGTTTCCCCACATGAGTGGAAACAATATGATAAGATAACATGTTACAACAAAAGAGACAAGTATAAAGTATCACAACTGGCTCCAAGACGGATACAATTCTACAGTCGCTGCAAATGACACCAATCCGCACCTCTCGATCCTTGACTGGGGACCCAATGGGGTGCTTAGCACGTTCCACCTGATCACGTGGGTCCAAAGACCCACCCCCTGTGCTAAGGAGTAGACAAGAAAGAATTCACGACCAAGAACATCCAAACAGAGAACCACAAGACTTAATGTCATAAAGGAGTAACATGAAACCCAAGGATAGTCACAATATCAATAAACCATGACCAGAAAACATGACATCCAAACATGACGATAATAAATCACTTCATAACAGTGATAAACCACTTCAGAAACATAGCAACAATAAATCAAATATCATAACATCAATAAATCGCTTTAACAACAATAAACCACTTTCGAATCATAACAATAAATCACCAAAACATATCAATAGACCACTTCTATAAGTAAGCAATAAAATAACTCAAGGGGAATACTAGAGGAGAGTGTCATCGCATGGCCTTACATGGATTATCCAGACAACCTATAACAAGGTGTCGCCTCCATCTATGGTTATCCCGACTGCCTATCTCAAGGCGTTGCTCTGGATAGGGTGACTCATGTAGAATTGTTAACCTCTCGTGAAGACGAGACAATGATCATGCCCACCAAGGCCTTCTCGGCCCACCTTTAGTCTACGAAAGCCCTAACAAACGGTCGAGGCATCCATAATTATCTTATTAATGTTTTACTACCCACCCCCTAATTAATTACTTAGGTTATCACTTATTATTCTAACTCTAGCATGGGTTACTTTGACAGTGCCTTTGTGCGTCGGCCCCCACGTAGAACCACTCTCCCTAGAAACCCAAAACATAAAAAAAATCCAACATCAAGGAGTTGTACCAACAAGAACACAAAACCACAAATGGAACATTCACGAGACAAAACCATCTCTCCAAAATCATATGACACATCACCCATAGAAATGGTACAACCCAAGCTTGAACTCAAAATCACACTTAGTATCAAAATTTTGGCCAAGTTCATATCAATGAAATTCTCACAACACAACTTTTCTCAATGCCTCTCGAAGTCCAAAAAGATCGACTCTCCATAAACGAGAGTAAAGAAGCAATATAGTTCTACCATGAAAACTTAACATTTGAAAATCTCCACAACCAAAATAACTTAAACGAAAGACAAGACAATAAGGAAGAATGTTCTATCAATCCAACTTGAACCTGAGGAATAAAATCACTTCCAAAACTAAGCAACCCAAAAGAGTAGACACTATTAAATGAAAACATCAAATCGACCCCTAGACATACGAATTCACTCAATACATAAACTCTAAGGCATAGTAGTCATTCCAACACATTTTAACCATTTGATCACTTGAGAAGCTTTTAATTAACTAAGAAATGTGTAAATTTATCTTAGACAACTCTCTTAATTCAAATTTACGAAACTTACTATAAAAGCAACCATTTTAATAACTTGCAAGAAACAAACTATCGCTAAGTAAATATGAGTATTCTAAATGATTCTACATATTTCAAGTACCCAATTATCTCTTTAAATGCACAATACCCTTACTACCATTTAAGTTATCAAAAACTATCACACTAAACTAGTAGAACTTACCATATCTCACAATGCTTAATCTTTGGTTATGATACTAGTTAGATTAAAGTATAATTTTTCCTTATTTAAGAATACAATCAAATCATCTTTAAATGATATCAAATACAACCATTTAACTAAACCCCTTTGATGATCCTATTAGCATTATCTACATAGTCAACAAAATTTCGATCACTTACTACTTGTAATATTTTACCCTTGCCTCAAAGTATAGTATAAATATTTACATATATTAATATGACATATATAAACAAACCTATCTTCTTAACCTTGTCTTTCATCTTTTTAATAATGAAGTTGAACCAGTTTGCAATCTTACCAACGGTATCCTATATGGTTGTTACGGACATAATTCAAGACAAAATATAATAAATACATGTAAACGCATATATATATATAATCAATCAATCATTCTGCAAAAGTAAATATAAGAAGACACTGTAATACACCTACGATATTTTGAGACAATGACTCATAATTTTTCCAAATAAATACATGTCCCTAATGGTGAATTCACGGGAGAAGGTGGCGAGCTTAAGAAAAAACGCAACAAGACAAGGCAAGAACTCATCAAGTTAAAAGTTTATACAAAATATTTGAATGCCAAAAGCAGGGGAGTACACCATGCTGATCATCAATTACCATCGACAAGGCGAATACTTTTGTATACCAAGTAAGGGCGTTATTTCGTAGTTTATAAGAAATGCCCACCATGAAAGTAAAGTCAAGTTGACAATGGAATTCAGATCAAATACCAAACATAACCAGTTTTCATCATATACTAACAGGTCAAAATTCGAATGGCTAAAGAATGCATGGTAGACACCTATCCAATTCAATTGCACAAATAATTTGGACCCTTACTACTCTACAAACTAAATTTATGTGAATGAAAGATGAGAAAAGTTTGGTTCAAAAATTGTGGCTGCGATTTCTCTAATAATTATGGATGGAAAATATGGGCATCGACGCCAAAGGTGATCTCGTTTGTTTTAGAGCGATTGGGGCGGATCCGTCTTGAATCTATTATTTATTTTGAGATCTTCAACCCTCCTGTATTGACAGAGACAATGATCTTTTGGAGATTAATGGTGATGCTAAATGAAACAATCTAAAGAGTAGGCTTGCACTATAATATCTACGGCAAGGCACAAAATAAATACTCTATGAATTCGGTGCAAGATCACAGCATAATCGAATACGCTAAGGAGATTTTGCTTCTTACAACTAGACTTATTATTATGTATCGAAAACTAAGGAGAAAAGAGCCGTCTGTTCAAACTGTGATATCCATTTCCAATTGTTAAAAGAAATTCACTGCCCTCTATAACATTTGATCACGAAAGACCAAGTATCGTTGTAACCACCCAACACATGTGGGATTCGATTCACTTGGGTTTCTATTCACTAAACCTTAGCAACTCTCAATGCAACACAAGGTATTTCATATCAATACTATGCAGGGGAGAAGAAAACGCCGAAGATGGTTTAATACTATCAATGCTAATTAGATCCAAGGTGAATACTCGACTTACACCATATTACGGTGGCGACTTGATCCTTGAAATAAGAAGAAAAGTTCCCCAAGCTGAGGGTTTTGGCGTAGGAATCCAGTTTGATGTCTTCTAAATACAAAGCAAACAAAATCGCGCACCTTACAATGAAACAAAGTTTTAGCAATAGACTAAAGGATGGTAAGGGAAAAACTCGCAATATGGTAAATGAATTAAGCATACCAAACGCAGACGGCATGCCAAGCATCACCCGCGAAAGGGAATCAGAATACTAAGCTGGGTTTAAAAGACTAAGAGATCCATAAAAAAGAAAAAGAAAGATTTATATATATATAAAGCCGGAAATAAGAATACCATTAACTGTACCTGAAACCGATAAAGCAATCTCAGAGAAACCATTCCAGGGAAGCTGTCTTGACTGTGATGAGCATAAGCATAGGTGCATCGTCGTGAAGAGACATAATCGCCTAGTCTATTCGTCTCTGCTAACTTCATTTTTTTTTTTAACCAATCCCATGCTCTGCCACACCTCCCTCCCCCTCTCCAGCCAATTCTCCTCTTCGAGCCACCCTTTCCCCCAAACTATATTGTTTTTTTCCCTTTATTTTTGCAGTGTCACAGTTTTCTTTTAGAGAAACGAAATTAACTCCCCCCAAACACCCTTACATTCGCCATGCAATAAAGCTTTCAACAAGATAAGTTTTAGAAAATGCAAGATCCATAAAATTTGGCAAGTTTCACTTTTTGAATCTAGTTTCGAGTCATGCATGTGCACGCTTTTGTGTTTTTCCATCTTTTCTTGCCTTTTTCTCTTATGAGTTCAAAATCTTATCCTTTTATTCATTTTAAATCACTTAATTAAAATAATTATCTTTTGTTCCTATTTCCACTAGTTTTAACATCAGTTCAACTCTTATCACAATGATTTATTTAAAATTACCTTTTTCCCATTTAATTAATTAAGGTTTCATGATAATCAAATTTTCAAATATTATTATTAAATACAATCTAAATGATACTTCTAACAATTCAATTTAATTATTAATATCCATTTACTTTCTTTTTCATTGAATTGATTTTATGTAATTATTATTATTTTAAAATTCTAAATTTGTTAAATTACTTTGCAAGCAACTTTTAATTTAATTACTTGATCAATCAAGACCTTATAAAAAAATTATTAAGTTTTCTTCATAAATCCAATCATACATCAATAATAAAATAACCAAATCAACAACGATATAACACAATAACCGCTTACCCAAACGCCTAGAAGGAGAAGCAATGGCACGGAGGGGCACTACAGGGAAACTAATAGATAGTTTCCCATAATAAGAGGAGTACTAAAAACCCTCTTACAAAAACTAAATGCCCTATTCTTTGGATTCTCCCTTGAAAACAAAAGAGTCATCAATTTTGGCACCCAAAATAAATTCCCCTTCAAAACTAATAGTCGCCATCATGTACACCAATGGAGACTCCTTTCCATGCACCCCCACTTGAGTAGTTAATTAATATTAGTTATAAATAAATAATTTCTATTAGTGAACCCCTTCATTGCTTATGAATGAATTTACAAATTATAAGTAGAAAATTATTACATCAATAACACCATAGGCACTTAGAGACACCTTGACAAGGATGTTCAAACAATAAATGACATAGAATTTATATGATTGATGGCACCTTAATCCTAACAATTGTAATTATCACAATATATTAAAAATGTTAAATTGTATCAACTCTATTCTATACAAAATAGAAAAAATTATTAATATTCATTATATAAAATATATTTGACAACAATTTACATTTTTTTAAAAATTGAATCTTTCAAAATGAACTCATCCTTCCATCAAAATCACTAACTTATTAAAAAATTGTTTTTTTTTCTTGGGACCTCATTGAATGTGTTTTTGTTGACTATTTAGTTTTTTCTACCTTTTGATAACTTCATTCTTATAATACATTGATTCAATATAAAAAAAAAATCACTAACTTATATTGACAACTATACTTTAATATTTATTATTTTAATTATTAATTGAAATAATTTTTATTTGTCACTCCTACAAATACAATGTAAAACACAAAACAAATACTAGGGGAGAGGACTCATAGTTTAGCACCCTAACTTCACACTTCTCAAAATCTTATGTGGAAATTTCAAATTACTTTCAATTTTTTACAGCAGCTTACTCGGAAAGTCCCCTACTTATAATTAAGGTTTAAGAGACACCATCAAATATGATGCCACATAAGCATTTTTTTTCAAGGTGTCCAAAAAGGCCCAAAAATAAAGTGAGATGGATAGATGTGCATTAAACCATATTGTATTGGTGTGCTGATGTGGCATCACATGATTTGTTGCTTTTTAGATCCAAGGAATACATTTCATCTAATTATGAGTAGTCATCGTCAACACTAACAACTTTGAAGTCACAACTATTGGTCCAATATTGTTAAAAATTTTAGACATTAAATCAACAAATGCTATAACAACAATTGGAACATACTAGATAATGAACTCTCTCCCCTAACTGTACTTGCAAGCCATCCAAAAATATCTGCCACTTTTTAATAAAATATTTAAAAATCTTTCTACTCCAATTAAAAAAAAAAAATAGCTTTCTACTCCTCTCCCTATCAAATGGAAAACAGCTTCCCACAAATCACTATCAAATGTCAATGGGTACCAGGTACCAAGTATAATACTAATCACCTGTTGTATCTAGTCAACTTCTCGTTCCTTCGAAGAAAACCCTTGGTGAGTTCCTAGCTATTACTAGGTAGTGTTGGTGTGACCTTACAATGCACACTTTTTAGGGTAAATAAATGTCATAATCTGCACCATATGAATCTGCCTTTTCTTAAAGAAACTTGCTTGACTTTTCCTCCTTCCATTTCTAAGTATATTCCTCCAAATAACTCCTAATTTATGAAATGGTACTTGATGTGATTGATGCAACATAAAACTCATTAGTCATGGCCTCTTTGCTCCTGACAGCTCCTAACAGAGCTAAACCGTGACCAAAAGTCATTGTTTTATAGTACAAAACCCCCAATTTGAAATACCCTTATCACATATAGCTCTAAGACACACTCAATTCGATAATTGATAAATTAAATGATGCAATAAGTGACATCAACGACCTTGCTCATCAAAATCCTCCCTAAAACAAGCCAAATTGAGGGTTTCATGGTTGGGTGAGTTAGTGGGTCTTTCTCTGATTAAAAATGGTGGATATTGAGGTTTTATAACTTGGTACATGATTTTCCAAAGGAATTTTGGGTTAGCAGTAACTTTAAAGGGGTGTTCCTTTGTAAAAGTGACCTAATTAAAGGTCTAGGACAACGTAGAAGCACTTGTTTGAGGGTTTTGTTCCAAAAGAGTTGTGTGAGATTTTGAGATGTTTTTTTGTAGACCTTAAAGGGTGTCTGAAAGTATATAGGGTTAGTAGGTTCGAGACTAGATTTGGGGAGTTAAGGTCAAGAAACCAAGTTGGCAGACCTACAAGGAAGACTAGGTGAAATTGTGAAGAATTGGTGTGATAAACTATAAAGGGTTGCAAAGTTGTTTCAAAGGTATTAAAATGTGATTGTAGTTTGAATGCCTCCCTGCTTTGCATCAATTGGTATCAGAGCCTAGGGATTAGATCTTTTGAGAGTTGAAAGTTGCAGATTAAAGAAGGAAGAGTGGAAGATGAAAAGACAATATAGTCACAATGACTCCAAAAGGGAAAAACATGGCTAAGGAAATGAGTGAATTGAAGGATAAGCATGCTAGGGAGATAAGAGAGTTGAAGGAAAGGCTTGTTACTCTGTAAACCAGGAAGCAAAGAGATGAGGATGTGAGTGATGAAAGTGACTCTGAGGAAGAAGAGGATGAAGAGTATGTAGATGTAGAAGAGGAATTAGACCCTGAAGATCAAAGGATGGCTAAGTTGTTGAGGGAAGTTAAGGATGACAAACATAAAGTAAAAATTGATGTTCCTAAATATGGTGGTAATCTAAATGATGAAGAATTCTTGGATTGGATTGCAACCTTGGATAACTACTTTGAGTGTGAAGACGTTCCTGAAGAGCAGAGGGAAAAAATTGCAAAGACAAAGTTGAAGGGCCATGCACTTTTTTGGTGGGATTATGAGCAATCTGAAAGAAGAAAAAGAGGTAAATCAAAGATTGTTTCTTGGGACAGAATAGTAGCCAAAATGAAAGGTAAGTTTTTGCCTCCTGATTATGCTATTCAAATGTTTATAAAACTTCAAGGTTTAAAGAAAAAAGAAATGGATACATTAAGGCATATATTGAATAATTTTACAAGTATTAGGTCTAGTCATAATGAAGATGAGAATGAAAAGATTGCTAGATACTTGGGTGGATTGAGATTTAACATTTAGGATGAACTAACCTTGGCAAATACAAGAACTGTTGAAGAATGTTACCAATTGGCAGTAAGGGCTGAAGAGAAAGTGAAAAGAAGGAAAGACAAGGCAAGTAGAGGTAGAGGAAACACTTCAAGAGGAAGAGGTACATATTCTACTTCAAGAGAATCAAGTGAAAGCCAAGAAGGTGCACACAAAGGACAAGAATAAATTGCTGGTCATAGAGGTGGATTCAAAGGATCTAGAGGAAGATTTGGAGGAGGTAGAAATTCAAACACATTTTTAGGTAGATGCTATCATTGCAATGATTTTGGTCATCCAGCATACAAGTTCCTTGAAAAGAAAGGTTCTACTTCAAGTGGTGGTGAAAGGAGAAGTGATAAAAGAGTGCAATTGGTTCAAGAAGATGAATGTGAAAGTGTAAATTCTCCTAGCCATCTTGCTGCGCCAGAAGTGGGAGAATATTTGATGGTGAGAAGACAACTATTGAAGGCATCCAAGGAGAAGGAATATACACAAAAGAGGACCTTGTTCAAGACCACATGCAAATGTAAAGGTAAGGTGTTCAAAGTTGTGGTAGATTCAGGTTCCACTGATAATATGGTGTCTAATGAAATGGTTACAGATAAGTCAAACTTGGAGAAAATTCCTCATGAAACACCCTATAAGGTATCTTGGTTGAATGATGATCAGTCTATTTTGATTTGTGAACAAGTTTTAGTTGAGTTTCAAATTGGTGGATATAAAGACAGGGTTCTTTGTGATGTTTTGCCTATGATTTGTTGTCATCTATTTCTTGGAAGGCCATGGTAGTTTGATAGACATGCCATTTATGATGGGAGAGCTAATACTTACACTATTGAGAAGGATGGTATTACTTTCACATTAACACCATTGCAGGAGGATGTCAAAGAACAAGGCAAGGCAACAAAAGTCATCATGTTTGGCAAGAAGGAGTACATGAAGGTTGAGGAAGATCAAAGAAAAGTGTGTGCAACCACTATAAAGGGAGAGGATGCTAATACAATAGGTGTAAAGCATGATTCAAAGTTGGCAAGAAGGGTTGATAAGTTGGTATCAAGGTCTGAGATAGAGAAGGTCAAGGATGAATTGACCATGAAGGTGCAAGATTGCTTGGAAAAGTGTGATGGAATTGTGGTAGGGACTATGATTTGTCCTTTGGAAGCAAAAGAGGTCAAGGGGCAGTTAATTACTATCAAGACAGAGGTTACTAAGACTGATGAAACAATAGTTTATAAGTATGATAAGATAGTGTCATTAGGGGCAGTAGGCTTAGTGACAGAGACAAGAGGAAAATATGAAGTGAGAAAAGGTGTTTGGCAGGAACAAGTGAAAGAATTCAAGTATGCTTCAATGGTGAAGGAAAAGATAGTCAAAGACAAGGTTGATAGAGGTGTAGCAACAGGTAAGGAATTCATTTTGACAATGTTTGCAAAGGGAGCACAGATGGAAGATCATGCAACAAGAATAGAGCAACAATTTTAAGGAAGAGGCCAGTCAAAGGTGAAGGACAGTGCAAGTTTCCAATTCTTGACCCATTGGAAAGGGTCACTAGATGAAGATGCAGGCTGGAGAACATTCAAGGACAAGAGGCAATATGTTTTTAGTGTTCCTCAAGGGACTTGAGGTCTTCTTTTAGGTCGGGTGTATGGTGCAGGGGCACCTAGCGAAGTTGCAATTTTGGTTTTGTGATAGGTCATTAGGTGTTTTATGTATTTTTTTTCATGAATAAGGTCCATTGAGACCATTTGAGTGTAATTAGAGTGATTTGGGACCATTTGAGAAAATGTTGCAAAATAATGTAAAAAGTTGTCAAACAAAAGATGCAAAAATGCAAAATGGAGGAAGACCAATAGTCATGAAGCTCAAAATTTGGTTGAGGTCGGTTTGTGAGCTATTTTTTGGTATTTCAAGGTTAAATAGGCCTGTTAAAAACTCAATGTAAGGTTGGTTTCTCATTTTTGATGAAAGAAACCATTCAAATACTCCATTTTCCTGTGTATTTTCTAGAAAATCTATTGTTCTTTTGCTTTGTACGGCCGATATAGTTGGAGTTTATTCCAAAACTGTATTGCACTAGTTGGAGGACTAAAGTAGCTTTAATTTGATTCAAGTCTAAGGATTTTTCATTAAAATTTATGGTTTGGGTATGTGCAGGATCATGGTGCGCCAAAAAGTGGCAATATTATGGGGGTATGTGGCTGACAACTTTTTTTCACCAAAAATTAATGAAAGGAAAAGGGTTTTTAGAGGAGATTCTCAGCTTTCCAAAAATATAAATTATGATTTAATTTGAATTTAATAAATAATTATTATTCATTTTCTATTAGAATTACGACTAAAAGTTGATCGATAAATTGAAAAACATCTATAACTTTCAAAGCGGTATCATATTTTTTAATCCAAAACATCGTCACATTCTATGCTTCAAATAATATAGGATTAAAAAAAAATTAAATTTCATGAAGTTTTGACCAAGTTAAGGTGGCTAGACAGAGGCCGAGTTTTATATTTTCTAAAAGTTGTAATAAAAATTCATAATTAATTATTTACTTGGGAAAAAAATTACAAAAAAATATGCATCACATCGGACATGAGTCCTCTACTTATATATAAAATATTACAAAAAAATATTATCATTTTATTATGGTTAGGGTGGTCGACAGACACCTACTTATTTTTTCCACGAAATTTAAGTACTATTGCATTAAATTTCAAATTTTCACCAAATAGATTTTATTTATTTTTAAATAAACCTAATATTTTAGAAACTACATTCAATTTTCTACAAATTCTATTCTTACATATTTTTGAAATAATATAGATAACTTATTCAAATATTTACGTCAAGTTTCCTAACACTAATTTTTCTGATTTTTTGCCACTTAAGGGCCTGTTTTTTGCACGATGATCCTGCACATACCCGTTTTTATAGGCTCTTTACTGAAGGTGGGTCTGAAACCCTGTTTTTAAGGGTTGTGGTTGCTTAAAATGAGAAATTGACTCATTCCACCTATTGTAATTGTTGTGACTTGGTGGAATGAGTCCAAAATGGTAGGAATAGATATTTCAATGATATTTAGGAGTAGGGGAGGCCTTGAAAGTGGTTTTGTGTGATGCCCTAGATGGCATACCTTTGTTTTTTTTATCAAATTTGGTGGTTAGAGGGTGGTGATAGGTGAAACTATTGGGGGAAGCAACTTTTGAAGGTTAATTAAGTTTGTGCAGAAAATTTTCAATGTGTTTGAAGTGTTGTTAGATTGAAAACAGCTTGGGAAGGCATATTTCCAATAAACCCTCCCTAAAACAAGCCAAATTGAGGGTTTCATGGTTGGGTGAGTTAGTGGGTCTTTCTCTAATTAAAAATGGTGGATCTTGCAGTTTTATAACCTGGTACATGACTTTCCAAATTAATTTTGGGTTAGAAGTAACTTTAAAGGGGTGTTCCTTTGTAAAAGTGACCTAATTGAAGGTCTAGGACAACGTAGAAGCACCTGTTTGAGGGTTTTGTTCAAAAAGAGTTTTGTGAGATTTTGAGATGTGTTTTTGTAGACCTTAAAGGGTGTCTGAAAGTATATAGGTTTAGTGGGTCTCAGACTGGATTTGGGAGGTTAAGGTCAAGAAACCAAGTTGGCAAACCTATAAGGAAGACTAGGTGAAATTGTGAAGAGTTGGTGTGATAAACTATAAAGGGTTGCAAAGTTGTTTCAAAGGTCTTAAATTGTGATTGTAGGTTGAATGCCTCCCTGCTCTACATCATATTTGATAATTTAACACCAATAGCAAGGATTGTGTTGTCCCATGACTCAAGAAAAGAGCATAGAAGCATAATACACTTATTTTCATCTTCTATCTTTATATCTACAAAGCCTAATTGAATCCAAATCAAACTATATGAATTTAAATGTTCGGCTACCAATTCGCCTTTCTTCAATTTTAGAGAAAACAACTCTCTTTTCAAATATAATTTATTCACAAGACTTTGGATTGCTAAAAATCATCCAACCTTTTTAATAAGGAATAAGAAGTGGGATCTTCTACTACATTTAACAAGATAGAATCAAGAAGACAAAGTTGGATTGTCCCCCATGCTTTCTTGTTCATCTTACCTACAAGTATTGAGCGATACTTTCAAGCTTATATTTCTTCTTTATCATTATATATTGATCTCTCTTCTAGGAAATCCTCCATCTTCAACTCCCATAACTCATAATTAGTTTCATTAAATTTATCACTATCTGACCAAGATGTACACGCAACCATGGCTTCCACACACAAATCTATAAAATAAAATTACTATAAATCCCACTATAGACCAAAAAGCCTTCCATCCCATAGAACAAAGGTTGCTAAGTTCTTATACCAGATGTTGAGAATAAAAGGTAAACAACTTCTAGATAGAAATTTGAAAATCAGTTTTACAAATCTAAAATTAAGTCCTTTTAATTTTGAGAATCTATTCAACTTTAATTTTATAATACTATACGGAGTTTAATAAAATAAGCCGACAACACAAGAAATCAACAAATCACATGAAAATATTACAACACAAATTTAATGTAGAGAAACCTTTGCAAGAAAAAACTCAACCAAGAAAAGAGGCCAAGTATATATTATCTTCAAAAGAAAGATAATATAGCACACTTGTGTTCTCCTTCCTTTGTCTTCAACTTGATAGCTCTTGTGAACCTACAAAAAATCAATATAAACCTTCACCCCAAGGCTTTATAGAGTTATTGGAGGAGGGAAACTAATAGATAGTTTCCCATAATAAGATTATTAAAAACCCTCTTACAAAAACTAAATGCCCTATCCTTTGGATTCTCCCTTGAAAACAAAAGAGTCATCAATTTTGGTACCCAAAATAACTTCCCCTTCAAAACTAACAGTCACCATCATGTACACCAATGGAGACTCCTTTCAATGCACCCCCACTTGAGTAGTTAATTAATATTAGTTATAAATAAATAATTTCTATTAGTGAACCCCTTCATTGCTTATGAATGAATTTACAAATTATAAGTAGAAAATTATTACATCAATAACACCATAGGCACTTAGATACACCTTGACACAGATGTTCGAACAATAAATGACATAGGATTTATAGGTTTGATGACACCTTAATCCTAACAATTGTAATTATCACAATATATTAAAAATGTTAAATTGTATCAACTCTATTCTATACAAAATAGAAAAATCTATTAATATTCACTATATAAAATATATTTGACAACAATTTATATTTTTTAAAAAAATTGAATTTTTCAAAATGAACTCATCCTTCCATCAAAATCACTAACTTATTAAAAAAATTGTTGGTTTTTCTTGGGACCTCTTTGAATGTGTTTTTGTTGACTATTTAGTTTTTTCTACCTTTTGATAACTTCATTCTTATAATACATTGATTCAATATAAAAAAAAATCACTAACTTATATTGACAACTATACTTTAATATTTATTATTTTAATTATTAATTCAAATAATTTTTATTTGTCACTCTTTCTACCTACAAATACAATCTAAAACACAAAACAAATATTAGGGGAGATGACTCGGTAGTTGAGCACCCTAACTTCACGCTTCTCAAAATCTTATGTGGAAATTTCAAATTACTCTCAATTTTTTACATCAGCGTACTTGGCAAGCCCCCTACTTATAATTAAGGTTTAAGAGACATCATCAAATATGATGCCACATAAGCGTATTTTTTTTGTCAAGGTGTCCAAAAAAGCCCAAAAATAAAGTGTGATGGATAGTTGTGCATTAAACCATATTGTATTGGTGTGCTGATGTGGCATCACATGATTTGTTGCTTTTTAGATCCAAGGAATACATTTCATCTAATTATGAGTAGTCATTGTCAACACTAACTTTGAAGTCACAACTATTGGTCCAATATTGTTAAAAAATTTAGACATTAAATTAACAAATGCTATAGCAACAATTGGAACATACTGGATAATGAACCCTCTCCCCTAACCATACTTGCAAGCCATCCAAAAATATCTACCACTTATTTAATAAAATATTTAAAAAACTATGTACTCCTGTCCCTATCAAATGGAAACCAGCTTCCCACAAAGCACTATCAAATGCGAATGGGTACAAATATAATACTAATGCCCTGCTATATCTAGTCAACTTCTCGTTCCTTCCAAGAAAACCCTTGGTGAGTTCCTAGCTATTACTTGGTAGTGTTGGTGTGACCTTACAATGAATACTTTTTAGGGTACATAAATGTCATAATCTGCACTATATGAATCGGCCTTTTCTTAAATAATCTTGCTTGGCTTTTCCTCCCATTTCTACGTATCTTCCTCCAAATAACTCCTAATTTACGAAATGGTACTTGATGTGATTGATGCAACATTTATTCATCACTCAGGGCCTCTTTGCTGTGATGTGTTCCCTACATTTTCTAGGAATAAAGAAATGAGAATTTCCAAAGGAATTCCTCACATTTTCGTAGAAAGACGTGAATTCCAACCCCATTGAGTGCTTGTCCTTCGCTTACGATATTTATTGTACTAAATGTTGTTTTAAGAGAGTTTCTTCTAGAAACATGGACATAAAGGGGATTTGATTAGAAATGTTCATAGAGATTTTAATTTAACGGTCCATGCTTTCCCATCAATCACATTCAAATCTATGAATATCTGAAAAGCTAAGATTTTAATGTGATCGATGAGGTGTTTTCTTAGCTGTGAAGAAATGTATTGAATTTCCATGTAATGTTTTCTTAGCAGTTTGTAATAACAATCTTTTTACATTTAAAAAAAATGTCTTTCATAATTATATTTGAACATATTTAACAATTGAGACACTTTTCTAGTGTTGATTGTGATGTTATTTTGTTAATTTTTTTAATATTATTTTTTAATGTCTTTTTTATTATATTTGTTCTGTTTGAATTTTTTTTGGCTGCTATGCAGCTTCTTTGATAATCCTCAATGAAATTGTTCTTTTTGTTGAAGAAAAAAAAAAGGAAACACAAAAGATCATGTGAATTATAAATATCAACATTATATAAACAACATTACCACAATTTATTGATATCACTTAGAAAAGACAATTTAAATATAAAAACACATAAAAATATTCATAATGGATTCAAAAAATATTATTAAATTGTCTACACCAGGGTTACCCCAAGTTTCTGGGACGGGGACGACAGGCGATGGTGGGACGAGTCCCCAAGTTTTTGATTTTTGAGGCCAAATTTGGGGACGACAGGGGACGACTATATAAAAATATAGGGAAATTTTAAATATTCATATAATAACATGGATAAGGCATGCATAATATACATTATAGAACATTAACATATAACATTTGTGCTCAACATTATGCCAATACTCAATATGCATTCAAAATTAACATACATGAATCATGAAACAACCTCCAAGTTATAATTTATAAACTTATATCAAAATGCCCAAAGGCTACATTGTTGCCATATAGTTTTAAAGTTTGCTATGAAAATCAAAATACAATATCATATGTCAATAATGAATGCAGAATAAACAAAGAGCATTGCTGCCCCTAATCATTTCTCATAACCGCATCAAAATCAGAGTCATCCTTTGAGTCACTGCCACTATGATGCTCCTCCTCAACCAACGAAACCTCAACCAAACCCTTAGTTGTCTCCTCCTCATCTACCTGGGCTACATCCTCGGGATCAACATCTCACCGTAGAGTTGGAGTCTGTCGATACTCTGGAGTCTGCTGATCCTGAAGCCGAAGAGCACTATGAACAACCACTAGCTTCTCTGCTCATCTAAAGGTAAGTCTATTCTTCTTGAGGGAGTGGATAAAGCTATATGTGGACCAATTCCTCCCTACAGTAGAGGAACTAGCAACCTGTGCAAGAAGGCAAGTAGCAAGTGTCTTCAACTGCGATATATCCCTCCCATGATAGGTTCACCATCCAATAGGGTTCGATTGAGCTAATACAGCTCTATCCAACCTTGTCTATGTTTACTCAAGTTTGGGCCATTAAGATTTGCAAAGTCTAGGAATTGTGTCTGAAGTAGTGAAGTCTGCTCTATTGGATAAATATTTTCAATGGCTCGTGTGAACCCATCTAAAACCTCAGCGTAATCACATGGAGGCACCCTATCAGCCCTTAGTGCATACCATTTTTGGATTTAGAGAAAAGGCAACCATATGAAGTGGGGTGTTCATTGTATTCCACCTTCGCGTTACAATGGGCCTAATGTGTTGCTCATATAAATCCAAAGTGGGGTCCTTTGCCGAAATAACTTGCTTGATCTTCCCAAGCATACTGTCAAAAGTCTCACATATCTCTCCAAGACCAGGAGAGTTTGTATAAGCATATTTGATGACATCTACAATAGGCGAGATGAAGGAGCTCAAATATATTTGCAAAATGAAAACAAAAAGTTCAAAATAATTAGTTGACAAGTTAATTGACATGTTAGAAACTTCAAAAGTTGGAACATTGGACAATAAAATTAAAATATTAAAATCAGAAATTTAATATGAAAATCAACCATTTAATATGTCTTACCTCACATTGGCCCACCAATTGTCATCAAGGACCTTTTGTTTGATGGTCTTTCCTTGAGCAGAACTTGCATTAGGCCATCTAGTCCACTATGCATTGACCATCATTAGTTGTAGAGGGTCATGCACCTCAAGCATCCTCTCCAAAAAGATGAAGTATGTGGCATATCTACATTCATTGATTCAATGATTCAAATTAAAAAATAAAAATTTAAAACAAAATTAGATTATGAATACAAATTGAAAGTGAAACAAAATGAAGTAAATGACATACCTTGTCTCAACAGGTTTGAGAAACTCCTTTGAAAATGTTCTAAAGAGAGCAAGTGAGGTGTGGTTATTGCAAATGACCATCTGAATATCTCTAGCTTCTGCCACCGTTTTCTTCACCCAATCCAACTTCCCTATGTCTTTCAATGCATTGGTCAATGCATGAACACAACATGGGGTCCATAATATGTGCCTATAAGTACCCTCCACCATCAGCCCAGCTGATTTGCACACACGTGTTGAATCGGTGATCACCTGCACCACATTTGCAACCCCAACCTCCTTTATGGTATCTCTCAAAAGGGAAAACTGGAAGTCTACATCCTTACATCTCCTCGAACAATCTATGGCTCTAAGAAAATAAGAACCAACAGAGCATGTGACCATGGCATTGATGAGTGGCTAACGTCTAACATCAATCCACCCATTCGTCACTAAAGAGCACCCCATCCTCATCCACATTTGCCTCATCTCCTCCATTAACACATTAACTTTGGAGTACTCTTTGTCTAGGAGGGTGGTGCGTAGCTTATGATCTCCAAGGGATATGAATGAAGGACCAACAATGGCTATGTCTTTCACCATTTGTTTAAAATAAGAGGAACATGCCACATGAAATGGGATGGCATGGGCAAAAAAGAATTTGGCTCGATGGAAGATTCAGTGGCTTCTCGTGCTTGGTTATTAAACATGGACTCAACTAAGGTTGCCTTGCCACTACCAATCACCTTCCTCTTTCCTTTTAAGGAAACTCCACTACTACCAACTTTGGAAGGACTAGTGTGGAAGGACTAGGAGTAGGCATATATGATTGTGAACTTGGGAAAGAAAGTGACCCACCTTGAACTCCACCATCCAACTCCATTTAAATTTTTTGGCACTCTAAAAATAGCTCATCTATCAATGCAGGATACACTCTAACTCCATGGACCACCTGACCCAAAAAATGAGACCTAACTCTTGTGTAGATGCTCCTAAATTCCTTTTCACAAGCATGGAAAAACCAAACCCTACTCCCCTCCGAATTTTTTTGTCTTTCACCCATGGGTGTAACATATCGAAGGAATGTTTTTTTTGTCTAATGGGTGTTTTGCATAGTTTTCCATGGTCTTGGTATTGGTTGTTGAAGGGCATTGGATTGGGTTTCTTTGCTCTCTAGTTCTACTACCACCCCCACTAGTTTCCCTTCTAGTTTGCATTTCAATTTCACTATCACTCCCATCCTCACTGCTGCTCATGTTTTTTTATTTTTAGAATGCAAGTTTCAACTAAAAATGCAATAAAATAAAAAAATCAGCCAATGTATGCTACACATTTTGCAAAAAAAATGAAAAAAAAGGGAAAGGAAATGCATACCTCTTTGGTGGATTTGCACTCTCAACAACACTAATTTCAACCTCCTCTCCTCCTTCAAGTTGTTGCTCCTCCTTCAATGGCTGCAACTTCTTTTGCTCTCAAACCCTTGGCTACTCAAAAAAACAAATGAATAAAATGAAGGTTAGAGAGGCATTTTTTTCTTCATAAAGAAGTCAAAACCAATGGGGCCCACACATGCCACGTTGGCAGGGGTGTTCTTTTTTTGTTTTAATTTTTTTTTTGCATTTTAAAACCACTTAAGCTGCGGAGGACGACCGACCGTCCCCAGGATGGTCGAGGGATGACTTAACCATCCCTTGGCCATCCCTAGGGCTGGTCAGTTGTTCCCCATCGGGTCAATGGCGTCCCATTTCCTAAAAAAATGCAAAAAAGGGGATGGTCCCCTGCCATCCCCCTGTCATCCCTTGGTACTTGGGACATCTCGGGGATAGGGATGATGCATTTTAGGGGGGGACGTGTCCCTGAGTTTCGTTGGTCTACATGAACCACACACAATACATCTCTTATTTATGATTTTCTCATTATTAAATCAAATAATACTTCCATATGATATTATAATTATACTTTTAACTTTAAAATGATTATTTTTAGATTATCAAAATTATAGTATTTTTAGTTTATCAAAAATATTGATATAAAAAAATATTTTACCCCATTTCAAATTATTGTTTTACACCAGCGTATTGAATCATAAGATAGTTGTCTTTACTATCTTAATCATCAAAACTAGAATTGACTTTCCATATCCTCTTGCTAAAAAAGATTTGCACAAAAAAAAATCTACACTTCTTTCTTTGTTTGATAAGTTCACTAGGGAACTTATGTCATTGTTTGTAACTATGCATATAGAAATTGATTTCATTCAAACAATCATGTGAAGAAGGAAATGAAAGATTTTTTTTATATTGTGAATTACAACACTAATTTTATTACTAAATTTCAATTTCTTATACTCAAGTCTTATAATTCGATTTTTACAAGGTTATTAATTTCATGATTATTTCATTGGACATATGTTGATATTGTGTAGTCATGTATAATTTTTTTTATAAAATATATAATTTAGAAGCTTTTTACCTATCAATCTCATTATCTCTTGGCCAAAGCTTCCACCTCTACCCTAATTAGGAATTTCATGGAGGACAAAATCAAAATATTTTTTTCTCAAAAATATAGTAGCACCTCATGGTTGTTACAAGGAGGTTGGTCAAATACCATCCACCACCTATTCAAAAAAATATTTTATTATGGTGTGTCAATTTATAGGAAATTTGTTTAAAGTCACAATATTGGGACCTGCATTGGTTTTTAGATCAATAAAAGTAACACAAATTTGTCCTTTTGTTGTCTCTTTTTTCACTTTATTGTAGGGTAAATTTATTGCATAAAATTGGTAGCATAAAGCTCTATGATTTTTTCATTTATGTATTTGACTCATCACTAAGTCAACTTGCTTCATCATTTCTTCTAATGTACTTGCAAGTAATATGGTGGGGGATTGTTATGGATGCCCTTAATATTGAAACTTTGTGGAGGGTTTTTGTGAAGTTTTAGAGGAGATTCAAGTGACATGCAATTCTCTTTAGGAATTTATTCATCTAAATTTGATTCTAAGTTAGGGTTTAGAGAAGTTATAAAAATAAAAAATTATAAGAAATTTATTCTAAAATTTTAAAATTTATAAAAATGAAAACAAAATTTGATTATAAAACATGAAAATCATTACTACTTATCTCTTGTGTGATTTGGCATGAGAAAATAACTTGGGATGAGGCTTGCAAATGTTGCCAATGTCCAAAATGTGCTTAGATTCTAGTAATTTTACACCTTTTAGTCATAACTTGATAAAAAAAATTGTTATAACTAAAAAAATGCATGCATATAATTATGTAACATGCACACATCACATAACACACATGTGTCACATAATAAACACATGTTATATAATATTTATATGAATTTATTATCCCTTGATTTGTTGCATTTGGTCAACAACAACATTATCATCAAAAGGCCTTGGAAGAACTATTGCCTGACTATCCTAGTCCTAATCCTAATTTATCTCCTTCATCTACTCTTGAATTGTAAAATATTGGCATGTCTATTGTCAAATTTTATTACTAATGACTTCATTCTTCCATGCTCATTTTCATGTTGTCAACCCTCCTTTTTATTGTTTAGCCTTATTTTTCATTGTTGTCATCACCAATACAATCCCTTGCACCAATCCTACTAGACCACTTTGCTAAATTGAGTTGACAACCATTGTCTTATTTATTTCTTAGAAGAGCTTTTTATTCCACCTTTATCTATTATTTGTAACCCATTGTCATCAAATTTATTAAGCTTTAACATTAAAAATTATATTGCAAAGAGTTCATATACAAATTCAAGTTTGTTGGGTTAGATAATCAAGTTCAGTTTCTTCCTCCATACAACCTTAACAATAATAGCAACATAAGTAGTGGCAACAATTTTCATCAACTATGATATAAGCCTTCCTTCTAATTTGTGTAGAGATGATGCAAAAAATTGATAGATACAAATTATCAATGTGTGTACTTGAACTAGTAACAATAAGTTCAACTAGAGAAATATGGCATGAACGAGAAACTCATCACTAATGAATTTCTAGCTATCTTCCTCAAGAGGTTTTGTAGTAATCTAGTTTATATATGCCTAATACATGGCCACCTAAAATCCTTAGTTATACTAAAAAATGTTCTCTTCATTTATTTCAATTTTGTCTCTCAATACTTGTACATTGGAAGCATAGAAAAATATATTTTGCATGTCCATGATTGATGCAAGCTAATTTTTTGTGTTTGAATACCTAACAAAGAACCAAATTTAACATTTATATTGAGTTCTTAATACTCCTAACATCCTTTGAGTATCATGAGGTCATTGTATTTATAAATGTCTCGATTTATAATCAATTATATCTATAAAAAAATTCCATTCTCTTAAGCCAAATATGAACTATATGGTTAGATTCTACATTTTATGTGACAATTGTATAAGCACTCATTTAAATTCCTATAATTTTATTTGTTTTCAAAATTCTACATTGTAAAATACTAGATTATGTACTAATTTGAGGTGTTCATTACAGGGTAATTTAAAATATGCCTTAATGAATGGATCAATCTACAAACATGTCCATTCCTATTGTGTGAATTCTTATTGTCATCCAATCAAGATTCACACCACCTCCACATTTGTTTACCTCACCTTGAAAAGATTGAACATGAAATAAACAAATCAATCTTGAATCATCCACACAGACAAGGTCACTTCATCTATGCTTATGGCTACCTATACATTTATTATTACTCCACCCTCAAATCGCTAAATACAAAATAAAAATTACAATTAATCCTTCACTAGCATCACCATTTTGTCTATTTTTACCTTGTCCCAAAATGTATTAGTTCTAATCATATATGCTACTATAATCCTATATCACTTTACTATGCACAAAAATCATATTTTCTTCTATGTTATAACTATAGCAATATACCTGATGTAAAAATTGTATCAACCCTATTCTCTACAAAATAGAAAAAAAAAATATTCACTATATGCAAATATATTTGACAATAGTTTTGTAATTAAAAAAACATTGTTGAATCTTTCAAAATGGACTCATCTGTCTATCACAAACACCTACCTTATGTTTACAACCATGCTTCTATAATTATTATTTTTAATTTTTAGTTCAATTACATTCATGTTTGCCACTCTCTATCCTAAAAATGCACTCTAAAACACAAAAAAACATTAACCACTATGTAACATTTATTTTATTTAGATAACTTGTAAGCCATCTAAAAAATATCTACCACTTTTTTAACAAAGTATTTAAAAAAAATATTATTTTTATTTATCTACATACATATCCCTATACACTTAGCCCTACCTTATCCTTATACACACACACACACACACACATCTATACATTCTCGTATCTACTCATTTATCACATCAACATATACACCTACCTTCATTTATTAATTATCCACCTAGATCTTATTGTTTGTCCATCTTGGGACACTTCTATGATTGTAGAGGTGACCCCATAGTTATAGACCTATCCTCCTTTTAAAATTTAAAATTCAAATTTGGTCAATTGGCTCCATTCATTCTTCTATCTTGAGTTGTCTAAATAAAAATTTGGTAGAATTTGATACTATGTGCTAGAATTTAAAGGCATTCAATTCATTTATTTCTAACCATCTAGGATACATTTGTTCTCTCTCATCCTAAAGTATTGCATGCAATTAATAACAACATAAATTTTAATTTGGTGCACTGAAAGGAGTAACAAATTTGCATAATATGACCCTAGCTTGTTGTTTTCAATCTTTGTACACTTTCTAGGGTTAATGTAAGAGAAATTGTCTCCTTGTGATGAATTAACAACCTATTTAGGCATTTATAGATATCACCATTCTCTACCTCTTTAGGAAATGTAGAGCATATGCTTATCAATTAGGTGAGCAAAACAACACAACATCATTGTGTGAGGGTGAGTCCAAACTAGAGTCCATTAATATGTCACAACTTTGTCTTGAATACATAAACTTGTCCTCTATTAAAATTTAAATCTAACACAAATTCATAAATACTTCACTCATACAAAAACATTTTTTTTGTACTATATAAATCAAACTCTAAAATTTTACCTCAAAGAAACTCATTCTTTAATCTTAAAACTAAATAACTCTATCTTCTCATTTACTTGTCTAAAATAATAAATATAGTCTATCAAATTTATTAACATATACACTAATCATTTATTAGACTAATCTATTTTTAATTATTTATTTACATTTCATTAAATTAATCTAAAATGCATTATCCTTCACACACATATACACCAATAAAGTTAGGTGATGTTGGCTTACATATATAACTATTGTATGAGTTATAAATGCATTGTCTATTACTTAGTTTATGTGCCATAAAAACAAGCTTAGGTAGAAATTCGTGGTTTTGTGGTTTCATAGTAATTAGGAATGTTTTGATTTAAACAACATATTCATGAGACAAATATCAATTTGTTTCTTTCATTTGACAATGTCTTCACATTTGAGGTTGTTCATGAGTACATTTATGATAGATTTTAATGAGATTGGAAATGGAAATAGAAATTGAATATTTCATAGTCCATAATACTCGACAATTTTATTTTGGATCTACAGATAACTTATAGTATATGAGACTACCCCATACTCCCATTATGTAGGAGGCACCTAAATGTGCTTCTAATACAAGACATACATACCCTACCCCCTTGTAGGATTTGAATTTGTGACCTCTCTTTAAAGAGTACAAGTTCTCCACCATTGAGACTCATTTCCAAATGGAAATGTCTTGATCATGAAGGATCACACTCAATTTCCTTGGGACTTCTTCATATTTTAAAATTCCAAAGTTTTAAGTGGATGGACAGTGGGAAAAGAGGGGCATGGTTGGAAATAAATATTTTAAGAGAGTTGAAATGTCAGCGAAAGCAATTTCTTTGAGACTCCTTCATATTTTAAAATTCTAAAGTTTAGGTGGATGAACGATAGAAAAAGAGAATTTTATATCAAGGTACATATTTTACATATTTGAATCCAACCAAAAGAAAATGTTCGTGGAAGAATTCCTTACTATCTGATAACCAAGGCTGGACGTACCTTTCCATGTTCCCTTGCCAAAAAAGCTTCTGCACAAGCAAAATTTCCACACTTCTTCCTTTGTCAACTTCAGTAGGGAACCCATGTCCTTCTGCAGCTATACATAGAGCTTGTTTTCGTCCAAACCATATGTGAAGAAGGAAAGGAAACCCTTTGTATTGTGAGTTGCATTGCTGATTCAGTTTCTCATATTCATGGCTTACAATTTGATTTTTTCAAGGTTAGTTATTTCATGACTGTTTCATTCCATTTGTTGATGTTGTGCAGCTCTGTAAAAATTTCTTCAGATAATAGATACTTCAGTTTTTCTTTAGATCATAGATACAGTTTCAATTTTGCTTTTAATAATATTAGGTTTGTTAACTATTTTCTGTGAATATTTTTACATACTATAATCATAGACAACATTCTAAATAAGTAAATATACTTGGATAAATCCTGCATAGCATTTTGTTCTAAAGGATTTCTAAGTCTTGGTATAACTCATATGAATACTGTTACTCATTCGTTCTTGCTTGAATTCAATTTGTTCTTGTTTGTGTTGACTGTTGAGTGTAGGCTTGGAGGATCAGAAAATATCAAAACAGTATTGATTGAGACGAGGAAAGCAAGTTATGCTGCTTACAGTAGTACTGATGGATATGATTGGCGAGATATTGGAAATAACACAAAGTGTTTAGCCTTTTCTGGTTCTCTGGATCCCAGTGCCTTTCATCAAACAGACACCAAATTTGATGAGTGCAAAATGAATGAGGGCAATACTTGTTTTGCGTCTATAGTAGATGGGACTACAAGAAAGGATCGCGAACCAGCCCTTGTCTACAGAAAGGCTCTTGTCAGTTTTTAACAAATTTGGGACGCCAATCTCCAACAGCAGGTTTGTAGCATTATCAGTAAATTATTTGTAGACTTAATTTGTTAGACTTGACTATGAAAATGTAGTAAACGTGTTTTGAATCTGTACATATATAGACTGAATTCATGTCTAAGAAATAATATGCAGTTGTTAGCTATCTACACAGCTTTAGAAACTGCTTGACATCGATACCTAATATGAGTAGAAAGTTCATAGAAAGTGGGTAGGTTGCTCTATAAACTTGGGCTCTGTGGCCGAGATTGGGCACTATCTAGGGGAAAAATAACAGTCAATCAAAAATGGGTATTTGTGTAGTTAGAATAAAATATATACCTTATAATTTTTTTAAAAAACTATAAAATCTTAGTTATAAAAGTTTATTTATTTATTTACATTATATAAATATTATTTATTATAACATATCATATTG
>VDFB02154319.1:0-12681 GCA_007258455.2 Sequoia sempervirens | reverse complement strand
GACAACAAAAAAAAACACAAAAATGAAAATTTAAACCCTAGAAATTGTAGCTTCAAACTCAACAAGGACTAAGATTCCAACAAGGGTGTCTTGGTCCTACTAGTGGAATTTTGAGGTTCTAGGAAGTGGAACAAAAAGCACACAACTCAGACAGGGTTCTGAGCTAGAAACCCTAAGAGGGACTAAGATGCCAAGAAGGGCGTTTTTATCCTTGTGGAGGTTTTTTTTAGAAAACAACAAAATTTGAGTTGATAATAGTGTTCCCAAGTTGCCTACCCAAGAACCTATTGTTTGGAAATAGAAAATTTTGCAAATGAACGCAAGAAAAAGTAACTAGTGATAAGCAATTGGATGCAAAAGAGAATGCATTTTTTTTCAATTTTTAATGTAATAATAATGTTCCTAAATGCAATTAGGATGATGAACAGTGCACTTTTCAGTTTTTAAATGAGATAAAATGATGCAAGAAAGGAAAAATACAACCTATCTGCACTTTTTCTAATGCAAATGTGAGAAACCCTAGATGCACTTTCACTAATGCAAGATGCAATGCAAGAATGAGCAACCTAGACCTAGGGCCTTTATGGACTCCAAATCAGAAAATGAATGCTCAAGAAGTTGGGTTTACCAAAATGAAAAATAGGAAAATGGGTGCTTTATAACCTGGTTCATAGAACACCACTATTCTCCTATTATCATTCAATAATGTCCAAGGATCCCTAATTGGATTGACTATCGAACTCACAAGGTGAGTCAATTATCAATGATGAGGACCTAGGAGGGGGTTCTTTAATATTTTAGGGTTTGAAGGGTTCACCACCAAGCAAAACCTTGGAAAAGACAACTTAACTTTCAACTCACAAAACCTAGTAACATAAGCCAAATAAAGAGATCAAATGACAAAATTAAACCACAAGTTAGGGGGTATGTACCTAGGAAGTCTAGAAATGTGATGAGGTTTCCGAAAATGCAAAAATGTTGTCAAAACATGCTAGGGAGGACTAAGAAACCCTTACTATTGCCTTAGTCCCACTGCTATTTTTCAAGGCAGATGCAGAATCTTTAGATGTCAAATCGGGATCTGAAGGAATCTCTACAAAATATGCTCTAGAGGACTAAGATGCCCAAGGTGGTGTATTAGTCCCATTTATAATTTCTAAAAACTCAATGTGGTCCCCGGAAAGCTCCAAGTTCTCGTGACTTGTTTTCCTCCTCCCATATGAGGTCTTGAATCTTCCGGCATCTAGCTTGTAGGTGAGTTTTCGTGAAGATGAAAAAAAACTTGTAATGCAACTTGAAACTTGAAACCTTTGCACTTCAAATGATCTTCAATTTTTCAACCTAAATCTACAATCACAAACATACAAGAGAGGAAAAATTTAACTGTTAGGCGTGAATGGGGGTTTTCCTTGGTCAAACCCCTTGTAGGTAAATAAACCAAATAATGCAATGAAGCATGAAACATGAAATATGTAAATTTTATATCACCTTGGATGATGTCTTGTGAAGCAAATCTGCAATATACCATGTAGTTTCCATGAAGAATGTAGAACTTGGATCCTTGGATATGATGTGAACAATGGTTGTAAATAGATCTTCAATGCTACATCCAATATCTTGGCTCAACAACATGAATGGATGCACTAAACCCTTGACATGATGCTTGAATCTTGATGATGGCTTCAAATGCTTGATTAATTACTCTTGAATGCATAAACTTTCCTTAGGAATGAATACTTGAATTCTTGTTATGAAAATGAGTGGAGGGACCTTGTATTTATACTTATTCATGCTTAATATCCTGAAATTACACCACACCAAGCCGACATATGAATTCATTAAATAAAGGAGGTTAAATCCCATAAGAATTTGAAATTAAATTCCAAAAATAAGCTGAGGACTAAGATTCCCTAGGTGGTGTCATAGTTCCAAGGCTCAAATCTCAGGGCACAAACTCCAAAAAGGGACCTTTTTCGGTACATTCAAAATCATAGTCCCAAGACCCATGGAGGACAAAGATGCCCTAGGTGGCATTTTAGTCCCAATCCACAAATTAGGGACATATAGAAAGAATCATTAAATGATCATTTAACTTTTGGTGTTTCTCAGGATTTTCCGTAAAAATATATAGTTTATTAGGCTTGTGGATGCACAATAGGACCAATTAAGCCATAAAGAAGCATAAATAAAGCAAGGCAGGCCCAAACAAGTGTGAAAATGAAAGGGTGTGCATTTTACTACACTACACTAGAAAAAAAGGTTCTCATATGCATCCATATGATTGACACAATCACATTCTTCAAGTGAAAACTCATCATAGAAAATTTCATTAGCTGCACTAGCATTTGTCTCTACCTTTTCACATTCATATACAACTTCATCTATGTTATCATTATGCAACAATTTAGTGATAACTTCAAAGCCATCAAAAGGAGTAGAAGAAGGTAAAGCATAAAACAAAAGAGGATTTCCTTTTTTACCACTTACATCACTAACACATACATGCTCCTCATAATCAACTACCTAAACTAATTCATCCAATGAATCTCTTGCATGCATACCCTTCTCTTTGTCCATGTCATTGCAATATACAATAGGGTCATATTCTTCACTGTCAAATTGAAAACCATCATTTGTTTCTTCATAGCAACTACTCATGAATAATCTCTCCAACTAAAATTCATTGCACACTGTCATTTGCATGTGATATACCACTACTTTCAAGAGTATTCCCTAAATTAGAAAACTCTTTTTTCTCATCATCATGGAAGCTTGTATCAATACTACACTCACTTATAGAATTGACATGACCAATTGTACCATTACACTGCCAATAACATATTTCTTCTTCAAATAAGATATTTAGTTCATATCCATCATTTTATTCTTGTGTAAGAGGACTTGGAATTCCATTGTTTCTCACAACATCACACTCATTGTTTGAAGAGAAAATATTCAAGTCACCTTTATTTTTAGCATCAAACCCTTCCATATAAGGCTCAGAAAATCTTATACCATCAATAAAATATGAACTGAGATGATCATTCAAGGAGCGCTCAAGACTACCATAGGTTTTTATAACATCACCATGCATTTGTGAGCTTTTAGAAATATTTTCATCATCATTATTGAAACACTTCTCACTTAAGGAAATAAATTTTCCCGCTTCCTCTTGAAAGGAATCATAGTTACTAGGGATACAAATAGAACTGTAATCATTTTGATCACCCAGACAAGAATTATTTTAAGTTTGTTACAAAATTCCATCTACAACACCATTTTTCTCATCATGAAGACATGAAACTTTAGAATCAGCATAATCTTCAACTATATATTCAAAGTCCATAGAGGAGAAAATACTTTCAATGTCATCCACATTATTATAGCCTTCTTTTGATATAGAAAATTGACCCACCATTTCTGCACTCTTAGAGAAAATAGTAGAAGCCTCACACATTTTATTCATTTCATCATGATTGTTATGGCTACAATCTTCATTTGGATAGATTTTCTCCATGGGTTGATTAAAGACCAAATCCTCACCACCTAATGATGCATTATCCTTGTCTTCTACTATACCATCTAGATCTATGTGATTAAGTTTGGGAAAGGTACCATCGCATAATCTAGCCAATAGATGATTTCCATATTTCTCTACCATTTCTTCAATCACCGAAAGCCATTGATATAAGAATTTAGGCTAGGGGGCTTCAAGTGAGTTGGAATGGTACTCAAACCTGGCTCACAATTCCCATAAAATAAATTAGTGCAAAATAATTCATTAGGTCTTTCTAACTCTGGTATATCAAGCAGAAATTTCATGAATCTATCATGAAAATCATATATGGATTCATCCTCCAATCTTTCTATATCACACAATGCATCAATATATGACACAAGTTCAACCTTACTTTTAGATTTCTCTTCAAATTCTTCTTGGGTATGCCGATTTCTCTTGTTAGATGAGCATTTAATTTTCACTTCACCAAACTGACCCATGAAGAGTATCTCAAGCTCTTTCCATGAACATATAGAATGCATTAGAAAACTAGAAAACCTACATTTAGCAGTATCTTATAAAGTTCTTACAAAGAACTTCATGATAGCATCCTCTTCTATTATTTGAAAATCTTCCATCAAATTAATAAAACCCTATACATGTCTTGATGTTGACTCTTCAAAACCTCCTCTAAACTTAAGAAAAAATTCATTAATTCTTCTTGGGAAAGAATTTGGTAACCCTAGATTTGACTGAAACCCAAAGGGTCATATCTTTCACTAGTAAATACCCTTCTTTGAGGACATGGTTGTGTTTTAGGCATGACATTACAGCTTGTAGAGGGAGAATTGGGACAACAATACATTTTGCAAATAAGAATTGATTCCCTCAGCAACTAATTTCTTCTTAATATCCTTTTCAGAATATCCTACTTTCTCATTTCCCTTTCTACTAATACCTCAGAGTATTGGATAAGGGACAACATTAACTAGAAAATTTGTTGAAAACCCTCATACAAAGATATTGCAATAGAAAAATAACTGAGAACTGTTGCAACCAACTCTTCTTATGATGTAAAAATTATGTAGAGTCACCACCTCTTTGAAAGAGGAAAATATCTTCAAGCAACAAAAAGTTTCTTCCAAGATCTAGGTATTTTTTAGTTCTCTCCACCAGCAAAGGACCAAACCTCAAGAATACACCAAAAATGTTGCAGTAATCTCCTTCAAGTATGTAGTTCCTTGGATCATCTGACCCAAAACTATAGATCAACAAACCGATTGACTCTTTTCAAATGGATATTCCTGGAGCTTTCCCCAATAGAGTCATCAATTTGTTGGTTTCCTAAAAAAAAATTCCACTTGAATCCTAAAGATTGTCAGGCCTAATGGTTAGATTCAAGGAGAGATTTGGCCAATGAATGGGAGAATGAATTAAGACTCTTTCTCCCCTACACTTTCGACTTTGTGAAACCTGGGAGGGTGATCCTAGCAATATACTTACAGATACTTGTGTGCCAAAGTACCCAGAACATTGTAAATAGATGATTCTCCTTTAAATTTTTAACAGACACAATACCCTAAAGGTTTGGTTGACCTTCATGGTAATGTATGATTTAAACATGAGAGATGTAGAGCATTACATTCCACACACACCCACAACAAGATTATAGATATGTAAAATTGATTTAAAATTGTATCCGCTCACAAAACAATCTCAGGAAACTCTAACATCAAGAGACTAGTGCCAAATTCTATGGTGGAGTCACCTAAATCATGCAATTCAAAATACACTACAACATTTAATGTGTCAAAACTATTCCTACCAAAAAATGTATTACATTACTGATACTAGAAATTCAACTAGCCATGCTTAATAATCCTAGTACACAGTTGCATAATCCTCTATCTGTGTTAATACAATTTAATTCATTCTTTGAATGAAAGTAACAACCCAAAATAGAAACTCAAGGAAAGACAAGAGGACAAATAACAAAAACCCTTGATTTCTTATATTCATAATATGAGCAATACATATTGTGGAGACAACCTGTTCAGAATATCCCATCATTTATTTATCAAAGATGACAATGATGTAATTACATTCTCCTTTACATGACTAAGATTAATCCATAAACCTAAAACCAATACTATACATTTGAGACCTTGCTACAAAATGGTATTCCCATGAGAACAAAAGAATGAGAAACTCCTTTCAGATGAAATAGAAAATTACATTTAAGGAAGAAGATTTAACCCTAAATGGAAATCTCCATCAAACACTTGGAATCACTCAGTTTCGTTGATCAGTAACTGCCTTTACACCTGAAGAATTTTCAATCTGCATTTTGATTCACTCCTCCTACACTCGCCCTCTTCACCCAGTAATAGAAAATCTTCTTTTTACTTTCACCCATTTTACCCTACAGTTGAAAATACTTTGTCTTTACCGTGAAAATCTCTTTCACTCCACCCGCTGTAGAAAGCTCTTTCACTCTTCCACTTTGCCAAGCAGCTGTAAATAATTTTTTTTTTCCCGTGAAAGCTTTTTACTCTACTTTTGTTTTCTTCCCTTTAACATTTCACATTTTTAATTATTTCATGGCAACTTAGAGCTTTTACCTTTTAATTATTTTCCCAACAAAAGTTTTTTGTTTTCACATTATGAAGAATTTAATTATTTTAATCTCGTTGGGGAAACATTTTACCTATGGACCTTAACACTTTACTACCTAGCAGCAAAAGGCTTTTTGTTTTACACAATGAAGGAATAATTCTTTTAACGGATTATAAAATATTTACCTATGGACTCTACACTTGCATTTTAGTGCCCAACAACAAACAATCTTTTAATTTTTAAAAGTGGAGGCTTTTAATTATTTTAACCCATGCATCTTTTCATTTTAATTGTTTCTCCATCATCTATAATAATTCCCCACATAATAATGCCAAACATTATTATATTCATAGATCCTTTGCCTTTAAAGATTGCTTTAAAAAAAAAGCATGGGCCCACTTTCGTCACCTGGAGCTTTCCCCGCTCCCCCATTATTTTTTCTCATGGCAACATTAATTCTCACGGGTTGGTGGGGAGACATATTATAAAGCTTTAGGACCACAACAAAATTTTAAACAATGTTGGTTAAATATTTTCATAGGTTCCATAAAGTTTTGAGTAGTGATGAAAGACTTGGCCATGGAGCCTACCCATTCCCCCCATCAAACAAAGCTTCATTAATGGTGAGTTCCCTCACTAGCTAGTCGGGGACAACTTAAATAAGGTACAACTTTAAATACATTTACTAAGAAGCAACCCATTGAGCTTAATTAAGTAAATAAATCCTAGAAAACTATGAAAGTATGTTACAACACTTTACAACACCTTTGCAAAGGACCAATTAAGGCATGTTTTAATCAAATAAAGTTCCTAGTATGATTTGAATGGGTACAACGCATTAAAACACCACTCCAAGATGCAGTTAAGTCCATTTTATGTCAATCAAGTGTGAAAAAGGATTACTTTTTCAACACTACATTTTTCCCCAACTTAGTGAGAGGATGGCCGCATGTCAAACTCACATTAAAGTAGACATCCAAGACAATTAAGTATGCATCAATAGCAAAGATAAATAATCATACCTTGTCAAAGGCTAAGAAGAAGAAAAAAAAAAAGGATCAAGCACAATCATTCCAATGTGATGTGGAATGGAGACATTTATCCATAACATACGTTGCTCACTATGGGGTACTAGAACCTCATTCTTTCCACTAAGTGATTTGTCCCATCAATGTGGGTTTAGTGAGAAAGTCATGCCAATGTGTTGGATTCCCACCATATAATGAGAAATTTATGTTAGTGTATCAGCTTCCCACCATACTAACCATACCAAAGTCATCCTCTTAATAACTTTAATAAGGCACCACAATGTAATGCTTTTAATAAATTCTTTTTGAATGTCATGTAAAATTTTGTTAAAGGGGATTTTTATTTGTTCATGTAAAGGTCTCCTTCTTAGGGAACAGTGTGCCTAATGTCTCCAAGAGAGGACAAATCAAAAGTGTCGGATCATTTCCCATGGGATGCCTCATTCACATCATGCCATGTCAATATATCATACATTCTCGGATGGAATCAAACCCAATGACACCACCAAGAAGAGGACACATCCCAAGAAAAAAGAAAAATCATGCCATGAAATTTTACTAAAAATGTCATCGATGTATGCCCCCACTTTAAAGTGGTTGCTACACCATCACTGTGAGCAATTGCTTTAAATTATCCAAAAAAATTTAACCTAATACATAGAATATTTCCTGAGGAAAACCCTATGACAATTCATATGTTTCAATGTAAAAGTTTAAGTCATGAAAAAGGAAAAGAGGAGTTGACCCCACAAATACATAAAGGGATCTATGGTTGGGGGTTAGTATATTTGATGCTACTGAATTTTGTCATAGAGAGCATGGAACTATCATCATTCCCCAAATACTCTTGGAAGCTGGAGAATAACCTGAGAGAGTGAAAACAAAGAAAAAGAGCCTTTTAAAGGTCAACTTATGGGAAGAGACCTAAATGTCCTCAACACCTTAAGTCATATATCCGGTATAAATGGAAGGCGAACAACTAGCCAAAGGGACAAGAGAAAGTGCCTAACTAGGGGAAGCACCAAGTTGAACACTCTTTTTAGGAGATTTTTCATTTAAGTTCATAGAAGAAGAAAACAATGGGAATTTATGTCGCGGGATCATCTACCGTATAGGCCCTTATGTGGCGATAAAATTTAGAAAAATTAGAGTTAGACAACTTGACATAAAAATTTGAATAAGTTATATATATTATTTAAAAAATATTTAGGAATAGAATTTGTAGCAAAATGAATGTAGTTTCTAAAGTACTAGGTTTTATTTAAAAAAATCTATTTAGTGAAAATTTGAAATTTCAATGCAATAACACTTAAATTTCAAGGAAAAAATAAGTAGGTGTCTGATATTTGACCATCCTAACCACAATAAAAAATGATAATATTTTTGATTTAGATATAAGTAGATGACTCATGTCCGAATGTGATGCATATTTTTTTGTAATTTTTTCCAAGTAAATAATTAATTATGATTTTTTGGTATTACAGCTTTTTGAAAAATATAAAAACTTGTATGGTGACCACTGCTTGGTCAAACCTTCATGATTTGTTTTTTTTTTTTTAATCCTATAGTATGTGAATCATAGAATGTGATGCATGTTTGGATTCAAAAAATGTGATACCATTTGAAAGCTATAGATGTTTTTCAATCAACCTATCAATTAGGACTTTAGTCATAATTCAAATAGAAAATGAATAATAATTATTTATTTAATTCAAAGTAAGCATAATTTATATTGGTGGAAGCTGTAATCTTCTTTAAAATCCCTTTTTGTTTCATCAATTTTGGGTAAAAAAAGGTCATCAACCACATACCCTACACATATCCATCATATCACCACTTTTTGGCCCATCATGATCACGCACATAGCCAACAATGTATTCAACTCATCATACAATTTTCATCAATCTTTGCAATGTCAATATCATCATCTAAGTTAATCAAAATAGGAGGTAGAATAACAATGTCCATGCAATGTTCTTGTTTATGTTGTGGTGAGGGTTGAGAGTCATCATGCATTGCTTCAGGTAGATTTAGATTTTGATTTTCTATGTTGTTTTTTTCTTGAGTTTACAATCTATGAGAAATAGCACGACATCTATGTCTATTCTCTCTAGCACTTTGATTCCTTTTCAATCCAATGTCAATTTGTGTTTGTGTAAGAGCGGGTTTGTCAATCATAGGTTCTTTCTCTTCCTTGGGAGGAATATAAGGAAAAATAGTAGGTTGCTCAACCGCTTTCTCTTTGACTTTGTAAAAAAAATTGACTCTAGAAGGGACAACATGATTGTTTGTGTTATCTCATGGTCTCTTGTAATAAATTGTAGAATATTTGTCTATAGGTTGTTCTTGTATGTTCGGAAGTGTTTTTGGTTCAATCATTGTTTTGTTAAGGATAGTTGGGTTGGTCATAGCTTGAGGTATATTGCAAAGGGAAAAAATGTTCTATTTTCATTGCCTTGAATTTTTGATATGATCTGAAAAAGAAATCTTCACGAGGCTTGATAGGTTCCATAGGCTCGGGCCAAAAGTAATCTAGTGAAAAAGTCCTTTTTTCCAAGGCAACATTAAATCCACTATGATTCACAGTGAAGATGCCATTTCCAAATAGAAACTTTAGACATTTATGCACAACCAAAGGAACGACATTCATGGAGAGAACCCATGAATAGCCTAGCTTCACACAAAATTGGTCAGATTGTGGAATGATGGAAAATGAGACTGTTAATTTTTTCGGTCTAACCTTAAAGGGAGATCTATTGAGCCTATTGTAGGGAAATAAAATCCATTATGTGTCTTGATCATGCTTTCAGGTTATCATATGTTTCTTGATATAGCTCATGCACATATAAGGATTCTTCTATGATCACATTCTCTCCACATACAGGATCAATCAATATCCCATTAGTGGGCTTATTATTGATGCAGCCAGCTATGTAAAGAGGACCATCAGGTGCATGCTTAGGTATGTCACTTTTTGAGAAAGAAATGTCAAGGGGGACTTTCCTGAGTCAAGACCTTACGGTTCTAGCGGAATAAATGCTATACAAAAGGATTATCTAGAGTTTTGTTGTAGAATATTTATATTGTCACCATTCATGTCAACATTCATCACATCATTCTTTGTTTCACTAGCTGACAAATGATATTTATTGCTTGGGCATGAGTTTGTAAAGATTTGCAAATTTTGATTAGGAAGGGCTACAAACTTAGTTCCTTGTTCATTCACACCTTCAATTAGTAGATGGTTAGAATCATCAAGGTCTTGCACTAGATGTTTAAGATGCTTATAGTATTTTGTACTATGTCCATTTGTTTGATGGTAATGAAAATAAGCATTTTCGGATCCACAACATGATATAATAAGAAGGGTATCGAGTAAAGGGGTGAACTCTCTCTCCATTTCTCTGAAAGGAGTTGTTTTCTTTATAGCAGCCACTTGATTATTGTTTTGTTGACTTGTTTGAGGGGGATTTAATTGTAAAAATCCTTTATTTATTTTTATTGAAAGGTTGATAATTGTTTTGAGTTGTATGTTCAGTCTTTTTAGGATGACTAGGGGAATTTTTCACATCACAACCACCAGTCGAGTTTTGATGGTCACGAAGGGCTATGCATAGCTGTGTGAAGGATGGAAACCTCAACATTTCAAGTTTTCTTTGGATTTTATCTTGTAGGTTGGAAATGGACATTCATTGAAGGTCGGGATCAAGAATCTTATTGTTCACTTGTGAATATAATGTTTGGTATCTTGCTATGAAATTGGTCACTTTCTCATCTTCTTTTTTCTTGCATGTCATTAAATTAGCAAGGGTCATCTTGGGACCCATGTGAATATGGAATTGGTTGTAAAAGGCATCAATAAGTTCATTGAATGAACCAATTGAAATTTTTGGTAAAGAGGAGAACCACTCTAAGGCAATATCTTTCAAGGATATAGGGAATGACTAAGCTAAAAGTTTTTCCTCAAAGATGAAATCACTACACAAGGATGTGAAGGCAGAAACATGGCTTATAGTATCTCCTTTCCCACCATATTTCTCAAATTGAGGGACCTCTATACCTTGTGGCATTTGTGCTCGTAATATGTTGAGGGAAAAAGGGGTGGACTCTATGTATTGCAAAGGTTGACTATTATTGTTCTATTGTAATGTTGCCACTTGTTGGAGGGTTTTCATGGTTTGTAAAAGTAAGTTAGTGATAGGGTCATTGTGGTTATAAGGTTAAGGGGAGTAAGGTGGTGTAGTGTATGTATGCAGAGGACTAGTGAATTGTAGGTTGGTGAAGGTGGATTTTTGAGGAGTTATTGTGTTCAAAGTATTCCGTACGAGAATACCTATGGAAGTGTACAAAGTTCTAGTGGATATTGTAGTTGGTTGAATGGTAGTTGTGGGTTGGAATGTTGTTGTAGGTTGGAATGTTATTGTAGGTTGGAATGTTGTTGTAGGTTGTGTACTATTGTATGTAGGGTTGGGAATTGGTATTATGGAGGACAATATTGGGATTCCACTTTGGCTTGGAGTAGACCCCAAAGCTTGAGTGGAAGTGGTAATGGTAGGGATGGTGTTGGGAACATTAAGGGCATTGATCATGGGAAGTGAAATATGCAAATCGTGAGCCATGAAGGGTTGATTCTCAACACTATCAAAAAGATGGTTAGGAAACCCAAGATCCATAGTGAGTGAGATATCACGGGATTACATGAGCCTCGAACTACATCTTATAATAGTATTGTGAATAGGACACCAAGTTGTAAAGATCATGCAAGTTTTACAACCATAGTGTGCAAACCCTAGAATACCAAAAGGGGGAATGCAATAACCTAAAATGAAATGCAATTTGAAAATTTTAAGTAATGCAATTGATTGATTACACAATGCAATAAACTGAAAATGAAATGTTTAAATGCAATTTTGAATTTTTTAACGATGCACTAAAATGAAGCAATTTAAGCTAAATGCAATGAATTTGATGAAACAAAAAATCAAGAAACTGAAATAAGAAAGTAACAGCACCAAACAAAAGCTAGAAACTGTGATTTTAATGTCCTAAAAGTGTAGATTACTAGCTAACAAGGACTCATTCACCAGTAAGGGCGAATGGGTCCTTGTTAGATGTTTTTGGGATGTTTCAGTGGATTTCAGAGTGAATTTTGATGTTTTTCTAGTTGCTAGAAGGTACAAATAGAACCTGATCAAGAACCCATTTTCCAGTAGTGGAAAATGGGTCCTAGTTAGGTATTTTTAAACTGTTTTAAAATATTTTACAAGCTTTCAGTGATATCTTTTAGTTCCAGGTCTGAGACAATTAAGTTCAGTTTTAATTTTTCCAGGAATGCAATACAAAAAATGCAATGAAAAGATTAAATGCATGACCTAGGTTGAAATGTAATTTGGTTTTGATTTTAAAATTCAATTGTATGAGATTTAAATGGATGCAAAATGATTGATTTTTTTTTTTTACTTTTCAGATTTAAGAAATGCAAAACAATGCAATTCTAAACCCTATATAAGATGCAAGATTAAAATGCAAAACAAGAAA
>VDFB02154318.1:0-66232 GCA_007258455.2 Sequoia sempervirens | reverse complement strand
GCGAGTATGCAATAGACAATATGAATATCACTTCACGTTTCTTGGCATCCCTGTTGGACAATCGTGTGCCGAAGAAGGAGGCTCGGGTGCTGTTAGAGAAGGTGTTCCATGGTGACTTGCTGGTAGGTGTGGTGGAGGTGCTGAAGCTGGTGGTTGAAGGTAGAGGAATTTTGCACTTGAGAGAATGGGAGTTGGTGGAAAATTCGGATGAGGCAGTTAAAATTTACCCCTTTCTTTTGGACTTGAGGGGTCTGGCTTTGTTGAAGCATTGTTTAGTGGTTGTGGTGGTTGTGGAGTACATGAAGAATTTTTTTGGTCTCAAGGCCATGGAGAATTTCACTTGGAATCAAGATTTTGAAGACTTTTCCAAGCTCAACGGGTTTCTGTAATGTGCGGGTAATGGGTGGTCTCAAATTTTGTGCAAATTTTGTAATGTGGGGGTTTAAGTTTCATGTTTTGTCTTTGTTTTGCAATGTTGGTTTCTTGCGTTGGGTGGATGGGCTTTGGTTTACAACCACATATCAATTGTTTATTTTGGGTTGTTTGGGCCCTGGCAGGTTGTTTAGTGCAGGGAAATTTTTTGGTAGCAATTCCTTGATAATCTAGTGATGTAAATCTTTATCCTATATTTAATAATGTAATAATAATAATATAATATAATACTACTTAGCTAAAAACACAAAAAGAAACAATTTTAGAAGCAAAACAAAAAACAAAAAATATTTTAGAAAAATAAAATAAAATAAAATAATAAAATTATAATAATATAATATAATATGATATTAATAATATAATATATGACAATAATAAATATCTTAGCATAACCCTATATAATAAGATATTGTAGGAGGCTAGCACATCCATCACCAAAAAAAAAAGTCCAAAAATTTAGGAATCTTAAAAAATAGAATATTTCTTCAAAATTATTTTCTAAAAATTAAAAAAAGATATAATATATTATATTAGATAATAATATAATACATATTATATATTATAATAATTAAGAAAGCTTAAAAAAAAATCTCTTCAAAATTCTTTCCTAAAGATAAACAATTTAAAATAATAAATGTAAAATCTAAAAAATTAGAAAATTTAGGAATCTTCAAAATTCTTTTCTAATTTTTTTTAAAAAAAAGATGTAATCTATTATATTAGAAAATAATATGATACATATTATATATTATATTAATTAAGAAATCTTCGAGGCGGGGGGCCTAGCTCAATTGGCTAAAGCATCTTGTTGTAGGCAAGAGGTCACGAGGTCTAGTCACCCCCCAAACCCGTGGTATTGGAGGGTGTGTTGTGCGAGCGCCATCGGTCACATCAAAAAAGTTTACTAGGCGCATTGCAGTTTATAGGGGGATGGATACCTGACCGATTCTTGTAGTCTAAAAGATAATAATAATAATAATTAAGAAAACTTGAAAAAAAAAATCTCTTCAAAATTATCTTCTAAAGATCAAAAATTTAAAATAATAAATGTAAAATCTAAAAACAAAGATATATTTATAATAATATATTATATTATATAATAATAATAATAAATATTATATATTATAATATATAATATAGATAATTTAATATATTATATATTAAAATATATAATGTAGATAATATAATATATTATATATTAAAATATATAGTAATATTATCAATATTATAGTTTTAAATTATTTTTTATAATCAATAGGGTTAAATTGTAAAACAAATAGAATTGTAGAAGGGAGAATTAATTTTAATTGGTAGTAGTCTTAATTGTTACATTTCATTATTTTAAAGAAATGAGGGAGTAATTCTAAACAATTAATAATTTATTTATTTATTTATTTATTAACAATCAAATTAATGATGATTTAAATGTCTTTTTCAAAAATATATTAAATTATTTAAAAATAATATATTACATAATTTAAATGGATGGAGCAGAGCAGTGCAAAATCACAGGACAGAACGGTTGTTGTAGAAGGTAAGGCAGTTGGGGATGGAAGAAGGCGTTGGGGAGATGAATTGTTGGAAGAGAAAGCCGAGGGAGGATTGCAAGATCACATCCCATAGTGGGTCTTTGTTGGTGGGAAATGGGTTGATAAATGTTTTCCAATCCATTCGTAGAAGGCGCTTGATGAGAAGGAAAGGGAAACAACAAGGCATTGACATGACACCCCTGAAACCCCCATTGAATGTCGAATTCCATGACCCGGGTAGATACCCCCTTGTGGGCGAAGCGGCAATGGAGATTGAAATGATCGGGAAAAACACCATCGGCGAAATAAATTGAGTGGCGGTCAGAAAGCAAGGGGCAAAAGGTCCCGCTTGGATCCTCCGAAGGAAGAACAAAGGGAAGTGTTGACATAGACTGTTCTAAAGGATGAAGAGCACCCCATGGAGATTGATGTCACGGAGGAGATTAAGGAGGACGTCGTTCTTCTCAGAGAATTTTCCTATATTTTATGCTTCATCGGTGGCACACCAAACCAAGCAGCGATCAAGAATTGGATCAAAGACAACTAGAACACGAAGGTGTTGATAAGATTTATGTTGAAAGGGTTCTTTGTGGTGGTATTTGTAGATGAGCAAACAAAACGTAGAATAACGGAGGGGGACTTATGGTTTATGGAGGGCATGCCCCTCTATATGCAGCCATGGAACATGAATTTTGACCTGATCAAAATGCGACCATATGAAAAACCGATTTGGGTTAGACTCTACAATTTTCCAGTAGAATACTAGGCTGAAGACTGCCTGGAGAAGATTGTTAGGTCTTTGGGAACCTTACTGTCCAGGTTGATTTGAATATTTTGGAGGGAGATTTGTATAAGTTTTCCAGACTTCGCATTGCGGCAATCGATTCCATACCATGCAAAATCTGTCTCTTGGTGAATGGGGAGTGTTGGTTGTAGGACGTTGAGATTGAGGAATCACGGTTCTTCTATTTGGAGTGCGCTGCCAGAACTCATTGCAGTTTGAATTGCAAAATTGACAATGTAAGGAGTTGGAATAGTCTACCTTCTGGAAATATCTCTCCTCGAAGTACCATGCCTAAGGCGGATGTTCCCAAAGAAATTTTATACACCTCTGAAACAATCGATTCAAAAAAATGGGTCTTGGAGCAAGGAGCCCACACCCCTAAGGCGACACACAATAACAAGGATGGGTTGGATCTATCTACGTTGCAACCTTTCCAAGTGGGTGGGCAGCTTCCAAATGGGATCATTGAGACAGATGATGCATCTAGGGAAAGTGATGACTTAGATTCAAATGCCAATGGTGAAGATGAATTGGACATAATTGATGAAAGGTGCATTTCCCAATCGGCAATCAATCAAATGGGTTTGGGAAAAATCGGCACCTCTGGTAACCCCAGAGGTAGAAAATCCTTAAAACAACTATGGGAAGAAGAAGAGGTTGCTAAAAAATATACCAGCATTACCAAGTTTTTGAGTACCAAGGGAGGAGCTGCCTCCCTTGGGAAACAATGAGGATTACAACTTGGAATGTCAGGGGCCTAATGGCCCCTGACAAATGACGTCTGGTAAGGTGTCAATTACAAAAAAGTGTTAGTAGTATCATCTTGTTAGAAGAAACTAAGTTAGCAGGTGAAGAGTGCAAAATTCCTAAAATACTGTCACTTTTGGGAAGGTTTTTTTCAAAATTCATTTGGATTCGCGGGAGGTTTAGCGCTGTTATGGAAGGTGGCGAAAGTTTCTATGGAAATTTTATTCGCCTCTACAAACTATTTGGCTGCGAAGGATTTTGACTTGACATTAAATAAATGCTTTACGATCATTAATATCTATGGTACGACAAAAACAGTTGACAATGCTCTTCTCTGGCACTCAGTCTTGGAATTTGCACATTCTCGTCTAGAGGATGCGCTGGTGATTAGGGGTGATTTTAATATAATTCTTGATTTGTCTGAGAAGAGTGGTGGCATTAGAAAGGTGTCACAACCTATTATTGATTTCAGAGCATTTGTGGGGGATTGCGGATTGGTGGACTGTCCAGCGGACAATGGAATCTTTACTTGGACAAATCGACGCAAAGACTTTACTGCCATATCAGAAAGATTGGACTGTTTATTGATCTCCCCCTATTGGTTCGAGTCAAGTTTGAAGGTGTCTGCTAGCATTTTGCCTGTTTCAATCTCAGATCATTTCCCTGTGGAAATGTCAGTTACTATCGGAAAGGTAACGAAAAAATCAAACTTCAAGTTTCAAAACATGTGGTGGCAGGATCTGAGCCTTCTAACTTTACTGGAATGCTGGTGGAAAGAAATGAAGGTGGGTGGCTCTATCAGTTTTATTTTGGTTAAAAAATTAAAAGTGATCAAACAAAAGTTAAGAGAATGGAATAAGGTGCACTTCCAGAACATCTTCATGGAAAAAGCAAAGGTGGAGGTGGAGTTGGAAGCTCTTAGTGAGTTAATAATAAAGAAAGGTATGACAAATGAGGAATTTTCAAAGGAAAAGTTCCTAACGGAAAGGCTTGCTGAGCTTCTAAAGAGGGAGGAGATTTATTGGAAGGACAAATCCTGGGAGGTGTGGTTAAGCGAGGTTGATTCTAATTCTAAATTATTTCATGCTTATGTTATGGCTAAGAGGGCGGCCAACAAGATTGAGGAAGTACGTGATTGCAGTGGCTGAATTGTTAGCAGAGGAAATGAGGTTGGAAAGGCTGCTTGCAATTATTTTTCTAACTTACTTGGGGAACAACAACACCAGGAGTTTAATACAAAATTCCTTGACTCAATTTGCCCTAAAATTAGTGAAGAAGACAACATAAGTCTTTGTGAGCAGGTTTCAATGGAAGAAGTGCATAAGGCATTATTCCAAATGCACCCGGACAAGGCACCGAGCCCCGATGGCTCCCCTGCAAGATTCTTCCAAAATTGTTGGAGCTTCATGGGTGACGAGCTCTGGAAGTTGGTTGAAGAGTTTTGTAAGTCTGGACGATTCATTAATGACATGAATAATTCGGTCATTGCATTGATCCCAAAGAAGCATGTTTGTTCTTCCTTCAACGATTTCAGACCCATTTCGCTATGCAATACACTGTACAAGATTGTGGAGAAAGTTCTAGCTAACAGACTAAAACCATTTCTGGAAAAGATTATTTCGGCTAAACAAAATGGGTTTGTACCTAGTAGAGAAATATTTGACAGTATCCTAATCATTTCAGAGGCCGTTCACACCCTTCGACCAAGCAAATATGCGGGGATGATCATAAAGCTGGATGTGAGCAAGGCTTACGACAAGGTGAGATGGCCCTTCCTTATGGAAGTTATGAAGAGATTAGGGTTTAGTAGTCACTAGTGTAAATTAATTTTTCAGTGCATATCTTCGGTAAGATTTTCCATTGCTATTAACGGATCACTCCAAGGATTCTTTAAAGCAACGAATGGTTTCAGGCAAGGAGACCCACTTTCCCCCTTCCTCTTTTTCATTTTGGCCAAATCCTTTAGTTGTGCCATCAAAAGATGTTGTATGCAGGGGCAGTGGCGCAGCATACAAGTGGCTCCTAACACGGAACCCATCACTCATGTTCAGTTCATGGATGACACTTCTCTTCTAGGCGAAGCAATCATAAAGGAGGCCAGGAGCATAAGTCATGTACTGGTAGATTACAAAGTCAATTCGAGGCAAAAAATGAATAGAGATAAGTCCAACATTTTTTTCTTTAACACAAGACACTACTTACAGCAAGCAATCATTTTAATTATGGGAATACAAATTGGGAAATTACCATCTAAGTTCCTCGGAATTCAAATCTTTGAAGGCTCGTGTAAAGCCAAACATTGTGGTGAGGTAATTGAAAGATGTAGGAACAAGGTGATGGCTTGGAAAAATAACTGGCTTACTCTGGCAGGTAGGATAACCATGGCAAAAATAGTTCTGGCGGCAATACCTATATACACCATGTCTTGCTTGGAAGCTCTGGAAAAAACTAAAAAAGAGTTGGAGGGAATTATGAGGAATTTTATATGGGAAGGATCAAAGGAAGTCAAAAAAATCCCTCTAATCGGGTGGGATATGGTTTGCTTGTCAAAAGAAGACGGTGGGTTCGGCCTGCGTAAAATTCGGTTGCAAAATAACACATTAGGAGCAAAGCTGATATGGAAAATGTGTAGAAGGCTTGACAAGCTGTGGTGTTGGATCTTAAAAAATAAATATTTGGACAATGAGGATCCCTCTCGAATTCTAATGGTCGCTAATCTAGATGGCGGTTCTGCAGCATGGAAGTTCATATCGAATTGTAGACACCTAATTATGAATCACTTATCATGGCGGATCGGGAACGGGAAGAAGGCATTATTCTGGATTGACTCATGGAATGGTCATAAAATCCTGGCCGAACTTTTTGATCTTGATCAGTATTTGGATCACCTTCAGTCTAAATTTGGCACAAAGGTGGCAGATTACATTAGAAAAGAGAACAGTTCACCATTCGGTAATTATTGTTGGATTAATTTTTCAACATTAACACTCCCTAATGCTTTGTCTGCTGAGATTTGTAAAGAAAAAAATTGCAGACCGATTAGACTGTTCGATAGGGAAGATTCTATTTTTTGGTGTGGTGCGTCTTCTGGGGATTACTCGGCCAAGCTTGGCTATCAACTTCAGTTAAAGAAAATTAAGGACAAGTCCTGGATGGAAAGAATCTGTTGGAAGAAAGAGATCCTACCCAAGGCCGAGGCGTTCTTGTGGACAACTCTCCATAAGTATTGTCTAACTGGTGAGCGACTAAAAATACTGGGTGTCATTGGTCCAACACGGTGCAAACTTTGTAAACAGGCAAAGGAGGATTTAGATCATTTTCTTTTATCTTTCCCTTATGATGCGTCGTGTTGAGATTGGCTGCAAAGAACTCTCAATTTTATTGGGCCAAGGTAGTGTAAGCTTTGGGACTTTTTGGTAAGCTGGCCAACTATGAGTAAGTATGGGTACTAGAAAGGAATTTGGATTATGGCGCCTTCATTGGTGGTATGGCATATATGGAAGGAAAGGAATAGACGTGTTTTTAAAGGGACTTCATTAAACCGTGACCACCTCTTGGATAAAATTCAACTGGCCATCATTGAGACAGTGAATAATAGGATCATAGTGGGTTCTAAATCCAAATTCTCAAGATGGGACGAAGAAGTTATGAAGACATCGAACGGGCTCATGATACCAATCTCTAGACACCCATCTATACCAAAAGTAAAAAGGAAAGAGATTTTTTGGACTTATCCGGTAAGGTTAAAATGGAAATTGAACTTTGATGGGGCTACAAAAGGTAATCCCGACAATGCGGGGGCGGGTTGTATAATTCGGGACTCAAAAGGTGAGTGCATCTGGGCTGCTTCAAAGAATTTAGGCGTATGTACTAATAATATGGCTGAAATGGAGGCACTTTGGCTCGGCTTGCAAATATGTACCCAAAATGGTATTGATGCAGTCGAAATCGAAGGGGACTCTATGCTTTGTATTAATGCAATTACCTTAGGAAGATCCCAAAATTGGCGAATTAATGATTGGATCAATCTAGTCAAAGAATCCTTGGGAAGGTTATTAGAGTACACTTTGTCGCACGTTTACAGAGAGGAAAATCAGGCTGCAGATCTTCTGGCGAATTCGAGGGTGGTGCAAGCTGAAAAAGTAGTAATGGGCTCGACACCAGTACTCTGGCCGGGTTTGCAAGAAGTGATCTCAAAAGATTCTATGGGTTGTCGAGCCACATCGGTTGTTCTCACCTGAGCTCGGGATTCCTTTGGCATGTGGGTATTTGCAATATCGTACTGGTCGGATACGATTCTAGGAGGATTTGGGGTACGTTGTGTATGTCGGGTATTTGATGTCCACTGGCTTCTTGAAATACCGTTGTGTCTATTTAATGGTGGTGTCCATGTTCATGTTTTTCTATACGCGGAAGCTTTGTGGTGTTGGTCGCTGAGAGACTATGGTATTCCAATTTGGTTGCTCTATCAGTGCATTAAGGAAGACATGCCGCGGCAATGCAGGAGACTTTTCACGATCCAAAACCAGGAGATACGAAATGTCATGGTGGATCTGGTCTCTTCTTTCTTGAATGTTAATCAACATTGGTGTGATGGCAAGATATTTGAGGTGTTGATTGGTGCTTTGGTCGATATCACTGAGTCCAGGGAACGCGTGGTAGAGCGGTTCAACAGGTTCATGGCACTGGTGTATGTTCAATTTGTTGCTAATGCCACGCTGGAAATGCAGACGGATGGGTTGGTGAGTCTCCTGAGGGTTTATTTTGATCCTACAATATTGAGCAACGATGAGGCCAATGGCAGTGAATTGGATGTGGATCATCGAGAGACCTTAATAAACTTCATGTCCAACGCTTGGGAGGTTTTTTGAGCTGGGGTCATGAACACTGACATGGAGGCATTCACAAGATTTATGGACTCATGTCTCTCTTGGATGGGCATTGGCAATCTAAATAAGCTTGTTAGGCTAGGTAACCTCATGACAATAATATATTAGCTTTTGGTTGACTAGGATTTATGGGTTCTCTTTTTAATGTTTATGGGTGTTGTATGGCATTTGGATGCCAAATTTTCTAAATGTACCTGGGAGCTACCCCCTTTTCTTGGTAGTACTCATCTATAAATTTTTTTTTTTATCAATATTACACATTATATAATGTAAATATTAACAAAAACAAATATATAAATTAAGAAATCTTTAAAAATAGAATATTTCTTCAATATTCTTTAAAAAAAATAAAAATGTAGATAATATGATGTACTATATATTAAAATATATAGTACTAGAAATCACACCTTAGTGTGCAATGGGTACACCGAAGAAGTGTGGATGGTCAATTAGGGAATTTTTTGGTTTATTGTTTACATACTTTTGTGTAATATACATGAGGTCAATTGGTAGGCTATTTAAAAAATGATTTTGTTTGTGCAATAAAGGTCTCAATGGAGAAGTGATAGATTCAAATCAAATATGCATCTACTTACAGGGATTCGAACACAACTAAAAAAAAACCTTTGAATCAAGAAGATAATAAGGCTTCATTACCGATAGGCTAATGATATGCTTGAAATAGGGAGAGAGGGAGAGAGAGGGAGATATGTGGACAGAAAGAGGGAGAGATGTGGGGGGAGAGAGAGATGGGGGTAAGGAGATAGAGATAAAGAGGAAGTTAGAGATAGAGATGGAGATGGAGATGGAGAGAGACAGAGAGGGAGAGATAAAGAGAGAGGACAAAGGGATAGATATAGATCCAAAAGAGAAAAATATATAGAGTGGGAGAGATAGAAACATAAATATAGATGGAATGGAGGAAAGAGATGGATAGAGATAGAAATATGGAATATGGAGATAGACAGAGGAGGAAGGAAGGGTGAGATATGGAGGGATATAAAATAGATAGTGGATGGAGGAATGGATAGATAGGAAAGAGGGGCATGGGGGAGGGAAGGAAAGGAGATAAAGGATAAATAAAGATAGGCAAGAGAGACAAAGATAGAGAGATAAATATAAATGGAGAGATGAAAGGAGAGAGGAAGAGAAAGAGGGAAAGATAGAGAGAAAGAGGGAGTCAATGAAAGAGGGGGAAATGGAGAGAGAAATATAAAGATATAGGAAGCGCTATAGAGAGAGGTAGAGAGAGTAGGAGAGATGGAGGGAGAGATGGAGTAAATAAGAGAGAGAGATAGAGATAATGGAGGAAATATACAAGGAAGAGGGGGAGATGAAGATAGAAATAGAGGGGAAGGAAACAGGAAAAGAGGGGGAGATAGAGATATATAAATAGGGGATGGAGGATAGGAGGAAACAGGAAAGAGAGTGGATAGAAGGGATGGAGGAAGAGAGAAAGAGATGTAATGAGATAGGGATAGGGAGAGAGATAGAGAGGAATGTAGAGATGGAGGTGGAGATGGAAATGGAGAGAGGGAGAGAGAAATATAGATAGAAAGAGGGGGATACAAAGAGAGAGGGAGAGAATGATAGAGGGATATATGGAGGGATAGAAAGATAGAGATAGGGAGTTATATAGAGAGAGGTAAAGAGAGGGAGATATATATAGAGAGAGGTAGGGAGAAGTACATATGGGGAGATACCATAGAGATATGGGAAGAGAAAGAGATAGATCTTTATATTTTTGTCTCCCTTTCTTTCTTTATATTTTTTATTATCTCTCAATCTCTCTCTTCCTCTCTCTCCCCTATTTCTCTCTATATTTGTCTTCCCTTCTCTCTTCCTCTATCTATCTTTCTCTCATTTCTTCTCTTTGTCTATTTCCCTCTCCCTATCTTTCTCCCCTTACTATTTTTTTCTATCCCTATTTATCTCCCTCCTCTCTCCCTTTTTATCTTTTTATCTCTTGATCTCTCAACCTCTGAGAGAGAGCCGACGGACGACGATCCATCTTCGATCTCGACGGGAGGATCTGAGACGCGTCTTCTTTATTCTTCTTCCGATCTTCTCCGACTGATCTTTATCTAATTCTCTATTTTTTAGAGACGTCTCTTTATCTTTGACCATTTCTATTTCACTTATTTCTCTTCACCTCCGGTATTGGCATTATTTGTTTCTGGCAGGAATTATAATTTTAACTTAAATGGACATAACCCGAGATCAGATAAGTGATCCTGATTGTTGAATGATCTAATCCAGCTTCACTCTCTCTCTCTTACTCTATAAATTTGAATTTATATTTTAAGTTTGAAATTCATTTTATTATATAAATTAACACAAATATAAAATAGAATTATTCTACAATAATTAAAGTTCTAATAAGATAACTAGTTATAAATTAAATTAATTCTAATGTTTTCTAATTTCATGAAAAGATATAAATAATAAAGATAAATTTCAAACTTAAATCTAAATTAAAAACTAAAATAAAATAAACTAAATAGAAAGTCAAAATATATCAAAATCTAAATATTAATGAACATAATAATTTTAAAAAATTGATAACAAATAATAAACTTGTTAAGTTAATTTAAATGATTAAGGGTACTGGATCTAGCTCAATTAGCTAAAGTATCTTGTTGCAGGCAAGAGGTCACAAAGTCTAGTCTCTCCCCATTTACTAGGTGCACTACAATTTATAGGAGGGGCTACCTCATTCCTATAGTCTAAAAAAGTTAATAAATTATTAAATAAAAAGTTAATAAATTATTAAATAAAAAAGTGAAAATAAAATGAAACCCTATTTAAAAGATAAAAAGTCGATTTGTAATTTATTGATTTATTATTATTAATATTATTATTAAAAAAATATATCTATTTATTAAAAACATTATTATTTATCTAAAAATCTAAGTTTAAAAAGTTTAAAAGAAATAAACAATTCTTATCCTATCTTTTTTTAATTTAAAGCTAAGACTAGATAAGAATGTAGTTTTTTTTTAATTGTGTCGAGAGGCATAACCTAGAGACATACGAGGGGTGGAATAGATGCATGTAAGTAAAAAATGCTAACTTTTTCAATTAAATCGTTGACACATTAAATAAGGAGTAATTAAAAAAGTGTAGACAAAGAAAACAATAAACGATTAATTAAAAAAGTGTTGACAAATAAAACAAGTGCCACATAGTGGCTAGTACTTGCCTTTGTAGTATTCTAATTAGAGATTTGTAGAGTTGGAATAAAAATAAATGTAAGTTTAATTAATGTGAATAAAGTTAAATGTAATTTTCTTTAATTGTTGTATTTTAGTTTTGACTTTTATTTTTTGTGTTTTGTTTGATTAATATCGTTAATTTTTTATATGTTTTGGTTATGTAATGTAAATATCTTGTTTGATGTTAAATATTTGAAAATAAAATAAATTGGAATAAATTTTTATTGTTTGGTTTATTTTTTTCAAAAAAATTAAAGTTAAATACATTTGAATAAATATATAATGAACCCATTCATTGAGAGAAGGAAGTAGTTTATGAATTATTTGTACTAGACATAACTATGACTAATAAAGTTGAAGTTGAGTTTGTTCTTTAGAATAAATATTTGTTAAACATTAAATAATCAAATAATTTATTATTAAAAATAATTCTTCATTGATTCTATTTGATTTTGAATTTGATAGTGAAATCTTCATATTATAGTTGAAGTTTTAAAATTATACTATTAATATAATAAATATACTATATTCTAATTTAATATTAATAATTTATAAATTACATTATATAAACTAAGTAAATAGGTAATATTATAATATTAATATATTTTAAAATATTGTTATAATTATTAATATAGTTATTTACAATTATATTGATTATATTAATAGTAATTTAATATAATAATATTAATATTATAAATAACATAGTAGTTAATTAAGATAATTTATTAATATATATAAGTATATATGAGAGGAGAACCTACAACATAAAATAACCTATATTATATATTATATAAATTAATATATTACCTACAAATTTTACCTATAATAATATAAGATATAAATAGAAATGGTATATATAAATTCTATAAGAAGAAGGAGAACATATATAATCAAATTATACCATACAATATTTAAAACGTAAAAACATAGATAAAGATATTAGTTTAATGGAAAAAATAATAAATTTTTTTTTTTAATAGTGTGAATCCAAATCTCTATAAAATAGTTAATAGATTTTTGTAAGATTTTTTTTAATAAAAAATAACAATTATGTAAAACCCCGTCCCACAACCTAGAGGACAATGCAACACTGCGGAAGCAAATTTTTTTTCTTAAAAGGTAAACAAGACGAGTAAAGTATCCTACTCTAACCACATACATCCTCTAGGCTACACAACACGTCTACATGTGAACACCATTACTTATAAAATTTAAACCAACCATAGCATATGAATATTAAACTCAAGATATAACATACAACAAAACATTAAACCATTGCAAGATAAATCTAACACATAGAAATGTATTGAACATATTTCCACAGATACAACACCACATAACATCTAATACACCATTAAATCCAATAATGAATAGATCATAAATATTATTACAATTACATCACAAAGGTTCACCTTGATACAAATGAGGTACTAAAATTATACATAATGATCCATAGTTACAATGAAGAAAGAGAAGAACAACTCCAGAGAACCACACAAAATCCTCGAACAAGAAGATCATGCCATCACGAATAGGAAGAGAACTCAACAGTATAAGACGCACGCCACCCAACCATATGGTACCCATAGGCCCAGCCCCCATGCTAGGAGATAGTAAAAGGTAACCAAGACAATCCTACTACCTCTAGACATAGGCCATATATGAAATACTCACAGTAAAGGTAAATAAGAACAATGGTCACATTGCTTCCAGAATTACTAAATCAATTATAAACACAATAAAAATAAATCGACTGTTGTCATAGGAGGAGTGTCATCACAATGGTTGCATTGGTTATCCAAAGGAGATCTTCCTAGGTCCTGGCCACCCTCTAGGGTTATCCTGGTAACCTCTTATGAACTCCGGCCCGACATGCACACCAGAGTGGAATCAATTATCTTTCAAGAAGATAAGATAACGATTGTGCCATTCCAGGCCTTCCTGACTCATCTCAAGTCTCATACAAGCCCTTGAGCCAATGAGCGAGGCTAATTATCTTGTTAAATGTATTAAGCTAATATATTATTTAATTTCCACTTGATTAAACTGACTCCCACATGAGTTGTCCTGGGACCACTTTGTGTCCCTACCCTCGCTGAAAGCCACTCCCCTATCAACAACACATAAACTCATACCATACCCAAGGGTAGACAGTGCACCAAAACTGACCACACATCATCAACACACCTCAAAAGGTAACACATCCCTACGGATGTCCAATACTGAATCCCAATACGTTCACTACCCAAGAAAACTCAAAGGGTGAACTAAAGTTACAACAACCCTTTCACAATTACCACTCTGGAAGACTTAGATTTTCACATTAACAAATACTTTCCCCCAGTACATAGTTACAAAACACTTGCTTTTATAAATACAACTTCAAACAATTAACAAATGCTATCATTCAAATTTCCTAAATCCAAATCAATCAAAATCGCATATTTAAAATAAACCTTTTAAACATAATTCCATTCAATAAATCCATAGCGATTAAAACAAAAGTTCAGTTTCCAAATCCACAAATATAGATAAAAACAAATCTCAATCTTACTAATAAAATCACTTCATTATAAAATAACAACTGGTGCTTGCATGCACTTAACCATTTAATATTCCTTTAAAAATCATTTACTAACTTTTAATAAAACAATTTAAATAACTATATTTAAATATATATATATATAACTAATTTTATTTATGTATATACATATTAATATATTATTTAATTATAAAATAAATTATAATTTCCCCAAATTCCATACAATTTCCAAATATATAAATAAATAAATAAATAAATATATATATATATATATATATATATATATATATATATATATAATATAGACATAATATATAAAATACATATCATAATTACTATGTATATTATATATTAAGTATATAATATATATACATATATTATATAATAAAGAAAATCAAACAAACATCACACGGTGGCGCGGCTGTTTTCCACAGCCGAAACCCCATATGGGGCCGGGACTAGCGCCCTCACAGTCGCCTCCCTATGGGGATGGCTGTGGGGAAAGCCCCAACCCCATTACATATACATTTTTCAATAAAAAGAAACGAAACCCTGCGATAATAAAAATTGCATACGGTGATTACAATTCCGTCTTTTACAATTTCGTTTAAAATAAAATTTTCTCAGGAAATTTACAAAGCTTAAAATTAAATACAAAATTTATATAATATATATATATATATTTACATATAAATTAATCCAAGCACTGGTTAAAATTGGGCAATAATTTTTCATAGAAATTTTTTTCTACAGGAAAGTTCAAAAATTTCATTTTCCCAGATAATTAAAAGAAATAGGGAAACCAAACAGAATAATGATTTTCTACAGAGATCTATAATTTTCTTTTGTATCAATCTATTTCAAATGAACAATTTACACAGAGGATTTTTAATTGTTTTCTATAGAGGTTCCTCTTTCACGACAATCCTTTAAAAGAAAGAAGCAAGAGCTTCTATAGTATTGAAAATATTTTCCTAACTTTTCCAAATTGCATTACAGTAATATAAACAAATTTTCAATTCAAAATTCACAAAAATAATAAAGGAACCCATTCCAAAAGAACTGTTGCCCCAAGAATTGTTGCCGAGCTTCTTTGTAGTTTCAAAATGCCAATGTTTCCAAAGCTTCCTCTAGTAAATTTGCCACTTCTAGAAAACACAACAATACCACAGCCAAGAATTCTACAGCAAGATTCTAAAATAAAATCTTGAGAGAGATCCACAAATTCCTCACCAATTTTCAACCAAAGACAAAACTCCTCCCGTGAAACAACTTCCTTCCCTTTTTCCCAATATTTCCTTCAAGAATCAATTTACAACAATAAGATAACAAATTTCTAACTCACAGTTATCCCAACAAAATATATTTTCCCTTATAAGACCTTGTTTCACATGTGATTAATGCTAAGCCTAATTTGTGATATGATTTTCTTAAATTGATGATTAGATATATTGTGGATGATAAATAAGGTGATCTTTTGGAAAAATCCTTGTAATTTCATTTTGACATTATGTCCTATTGCCACTACCATGAAGGTGGAATACACTAGTATACTATGGAATGCAGATTGAAATTTAAATAGATTATTATATGGTTAAAGTTTAGAATATTCAACGAATAGATTAATTGATATACAATGTTACTTATGATCGTGTTGGTAATGTGTAGGAAGACAATGGTGTTAGCATGAGAAGGGAGGACCATCGAGAGAAAATGAAAAGACATCTTCTTGAGGATATAAAGTTAATATGTTGATAGATTAAGAGGTGAAGGTTGATATTAAAGGTATAATATTTAATTATGTGGGTTAGGGGTTGGGAACCCTTACCCAAGTGTGAAACTCGGATGGATCTTTAAGTGGGTCTTTAAAGAGGGTTGTTGGTCAATTTACTTGGTTGGGATACAAAAATAAACCCCCTAGGGTCTATACCTTAGTGGTAGGGGTCAAGTGGGCATGCAATAGGGTCCCAAGGACATGTTTTGACTCCTGAAAAGTCCTCATAATGAAGAGTGACGAATTTTGAGGAGAGGATGGGGGGGTGAAAATATTTGGGGTTGTCCAAGTGCATGTTGCCTCTTTAATGAGAAAATATTCTCATTGAAGAAGGGAGGTACACTCCACGCCTCCCCATCCAAAAGGCTGCAAGTTGAAACTCCTATATAGTTGGGGAGGAAAAATGAGTAGGGTGTTACCCACTTCTCCTCTTGGAGAACTTGAGTGGAGATGGTAGAAGGAAAGAGAAGAGAAGAGGATTCCACCTCTTTGGGAAGATAGTGATCCAAGATGGCTCAGCTTGGAGAGGAAAGATGGATACAAGAGTTCAACCCTTCATCTAAAATAAGAGAGATAAGTTCTTCCTAATTCTATTTACCCCTTGTTTATTGGTTGTAAGAAGGTGACTTAGTACATGGATTCTGGTTGGAAATAGGAAGTAAAGGACCTAGATACATGTAATTGACACTATGATAGTTTTATCCCTTTGTTAAAAAAAAATGAAAAAAAAGACTCCATTCATCATCATGGAGCTTAAAAATTCCTTGCTCGGGGGTATGGCTAGAGCCCATGAGACTCCATGATGCCATTATAGTAGGGTGGAGAGCAAGCCCCAATTAGTTGTTTCCATTGTAATACTATAAATTTGTTTGGATATGGAAAGCTGGCATTTATGGTAATACAATAGAAAAATGGAAAAGAGCTAGTTTCATAGATTTAACCTGTACTCTTGTAGAATGTTGATCATGGAGTTTATCCCTTAATACCTTCACTTAAAACCTATTGTTTATTAAATGAAAGAATTTGCAAATTGTTCATAATAAAAATGATAGTTTCTTTGGATTTGTACTTTAAGGAAAAGTGTTTTTTGTTTAGAAGTCTTTGAGTGAAAAATGTAATGTATTGACTCTAATTCAAAAGGAATATATAGAAAAATAATTAGGTATGATAGTTGTAGTTTCATTAAATAATAGAATAGGTTGTATTCCATACTTGTTTAAGTTGACAGAAAAAGGTTTTATGAGGAAAGAAAAGAAATCTAACTTATTGTTCTACAATAACCACATTCAATAAACCAATGCTTGCATACCATAAGGGTATGATATTCCTTTCTGTGTTAATGTTATTGTCTCCAGCAATATCCCAATTGGTACGTTCCTGCGTAAATATCATACCCCTTTTCATCATCACTAAACTCTACCTATGTTGGCCTTAGAATAGGCACTGTAAACTCCCTACACCTACAATAGTAACCAGTGTAGCAGGTAAACAAAGAGGCAAAGCTTAGATTTATAAAATGAGAGAAGTAATATCACCTTTATGTGTTCCATAAAAAGTGATAAAACAACTCTAAGATGTTATACTCTCCTAACCTACCCAACGATAATAATAATGATAAAATACAGTACACTAAAACAAGGCTATGCTCATATTCATTTGGAGCAAGCATAACTCTCCTAATGCGATACTTCATGGAATATGTCGCTGCGGTCTCCTCACTTCACCATCCCTATAGCATCATACATGCGAGGGAAATCTTAGGTTTAGCTATCCTTTATTAAGATTCTTCATGTGTAACTCATACCATGAAATTAGTAGGGGAGAGAGAATTCTTGGTGAATAATGTCGTCATCATAATAAAAATAGAAAAAATAAAATACAACATCATGCACAAGGCTGCATTAAATACAACGACAGGTAAGATAAAAGAGTAATATCATTTTGATGGCGTAAAGCCTAGATTTGTAGAATAGAACAGATTCAACCAAACAAGGAAAGAGATAAGGCTATTGTATGTAAAACGTCTAAGGAGGCGTCAATATCTATCCTTGAACCACAATCCAACTGCCTCCTTATTCTGCCAAGATATATCAAGCTTTGGGCCCATTCACCTTCCTTATTTGGTGTTGTTCACTCAAAACAAAATAGGTTTCATAAAAGTAGAGCATGAAAATTGCACAACATTAAAGTCATAAAATCACTTCAGATCTGATGAGATCTTCCTGGACACGAAATTAGGTTAGATTTGATCGGCAAAGATTGGGTTATTCAATTTACACCAAACATTGTCACATCCACTTTCGTAAGAAAATTAATACTTGCATTCTAAGCTCTAGGTGCCATAAACTTTGGACAGTAATAGAAAAATTAATGGAGGGCCAACGTAGCTTCGGACGCCTCCCCTCGCACGACATTTAGTATAATTACGCACCTAATTGTAGTAGACGCCCATGTTGTGTCATTCACCGCTCAGCTAAAAGAAGTATGGTACACACAAATTTGATGGCAATCTTGTCTTGTCTCCATAACTCCTTCGTTCTAATCAATTCTTGTTGCGTAATATTATTAAGTGCAACACTTATATCTAAATGCATCCCCTATTGTCTGGTGTTATACAGGGCTGAAAAAATATGTACATAATGGTTGCTACTATTAGATAAATTCTTTTAAAAATCTATCATTGCAAGATAATATCCCGTAACCATTCTTAAAAGAAAATCTGAACTTAAAGATTATCTATATGTAAGACAATATTAACTGAATTAAATAATATTATATATTAAAAGTTAATGTAAATAGAAATAACATTTGGGTCAATTAATAGAGGTATTGTTATCTAGTCTTGCAGGTAAATAGTAATCGAATATTCTTAGATCATTTACCAGCACAGTCCCATGGGAATAGTACTACGTAGAATACAAATGTAAAAATGTGTAGGTAATATATGTAACATGTAATGCCCCGTCGTGCGAACCCCAAAGGACAACTAAAGCAACACTTACCACACAATTTTTTTTTTTATAGTAAAACTAACATACATGAGATGCACATTAAGTTATGACATGAAATTTTCATTTAAACAAATTCACTTACACTTACATCCCTTGGTGTACACGAGGATACATTACGAAACTTAATTCCATACATCAATGATAAAGAATGAAAGCCAAATTTAATCCAAGACAAAGTATACATATAAACCATCAATAAGAAACCATTCACTTAAATAAATACAACACATTGAATAACATCTTATATGGATCCATATCCACACAAGGTTTACCAATGACAAAATATTACATCACATCCTTTTCATTACTTTACACTGTTCAAGTCTTACAATGATAAAAACGTGTTTCCCAATATGGGGGGGAATCCACATGACAAGATAGACTGATACAACTCTGGAGTCGCCGCAACAGCACCAATCCACACCTCACGATCCTTGACTGGGGACCCAATGGGGTGCTTAGCACGTTCCACCCGACCATGTGGTTCCGAAGACCCACCCCCCGTGCTAGGGAGCTGACAAGAAAGAGACCCCAACCAAGAACATCCAAATAGGGAAACACAAGACTCAATGTCATACAAAAGTATCATAAAACTCAAGGACTACAACGACATAAACAACAACATCCACGAGTCAACATAATAACTTAAAGTCATAAATCTCATCACATTAATCAAAGCAATAATTAGTAAACAAGTAACCCAAGAATGATCATGAAACATTTCCAAATCAAATTGAAATAATAAACAGAATGCAATTCTAGAGGCAACAAGGAAACAAGACAAATGAGTGTCTAGTGGAGAGTGTCATCGCATAGCTCTCATGGGATCTCCTAGCCCTTCCTCCAACTTGAGGCGCTGACACCCATCTATGGATCTCCTGGCCCTTCCTCCTACTTGAGGTGTCGACACCATAGGGTAGCTCATGCGGAGCCAATAACCTCTCATGGGGACAGGGTTATGACTTTTCCAACCACGGCCTTCTCAGTCTATCATTAGTCTATGATAGCCCTAATGCATAGACGAGGTATCCAATATTTATTATCTTGTGTGCTTTACTACCCATCCCCCTAGTTCTATTATTAATTTTCACTTGTTATACAAACTCATTCGTGGGTTCTCCTGTGCACTTCCTCTTAACCAAGGCGATGACCCCCACGAAGAGCCACTCTCCTTAGAGACCCAACAAACATCAAAACCAAGGGTTGTACCATCATAATTTGAACATAAAATCACAACATAAAAGCATGCGAGGCATTACCCATCTCGCTAACAAGTACATAGTCAGAGTCTCACAAAGTTTCATACAACCCTTTCAAAATTAATGCTACCAATATCTTGCCACGTCTAGAGCACATAAAATGAGGAGCATTGACGAATCAATAAAATCAAGCCTCTGGAAAACTCTCAAAAAGTTTACGCTAGGGTTTCCCCATCAAAGAACTGACAACAATAATTGCAAGACCTCAAAGAACTATTTTCAATTCAAATATAATGAGTGAATACATCAAGACAAGATCAACAACCCATTCAAACAACATCAACAACTTCGATACGAACTAAATCGGAAATCCAAGGGAAACCTCTATTTTCTCCTCTCGGAATACCCATAACTCAATGAACTTTTCAATTTGACTCATTAACAACTCAAGCAGAATCATCAACCATGACAACGATAACATTAACCGATTTACCACTTAGGGTAAAGAACAAAAGAAAACATATGGGTTCCCAACAAATAACAACATAAATTAAATGAGAGAAAATCCCCAACTTAAAATCAACTCACGAAAAGTCACAGCGAAAGGATCTATCAAAACAATCCATAAAACCACACGTTCAAATACAATATATCCATTCATTCAATAAGAAGTAACTTGAAATAATCTAAAAAACAACATTATTTTAAAGATCAATCCTTTCCAACATTTAAGGATATCACAATATTGCGAAGTGAAGATATAATCTGGATTTTTTTTTTAACCATAAGACACTAATCACAAGTATACTCTTCCAAACACAAATTAAAACAAATATATTCTAATTCACACATTATACTGTTACTCTTAAATAACAGCAATCTCCATTCCTAATTCTATCACTCTCTTATTTGTCAAACTTACTTAATTCCTGTATATAAAATAGTTAATAACTTTACGATGATACAATTCAAGAACTTCCTTAATATTACTCAATTAATCATCTAATCCATTTAATCATTCTCTTTCTTCTATTTAAATTAATTGTTGCACCTAATTTAACTTCACTTTACATAATTATTTTTCGAAACATTTCCTTTTAGAAAAATCATTCACTCAAACCCATTTCTTCAACATAACTTAAACACAATAAATTATCTAAGAAGAAAAAAATATTCTTTTCTCATATGAATTTAAAATAATTTTCACATAATAAACACATAGAATATTTCATCTTATTCTTATTTATTTTTAATTATCTCTCAAAAAAAATCACATAAATTCACATAGGCAAAATGTATGCTTTCATTAAAACACTATATATATATAGATCATTAATATATTTTCTTTTAAACTTAATTTACTTTAATTCACTCATTTGACTAAATCTCTATAAGAGTAAGTACTTATTTATTCCAAATAAAAGAGGAAGATATCTATTACTCCAAAGTTACTCATATAAATATTAAATATTGTCAATACAAGAATCTGTGTCCCTCACATAATTAATACCCAATCTATATATATATATATATATATTTATATACTTATACTTAAAAGAGAAATTATAAATCAATCTTCTTGAAAGGTGGAACAATACCAAACTAGAGCTCGTTATTTATTTCTTTATTTATTTATTTAATAAGAAAAAAGTAAAATGTTTAGATGACTGAAGTACAGGGCTAAGCTTTCGGTTGACTATACTCATCACAAACTTCCCAAACTGGAATTTGGTAAGGAATCATGTTCCAATTCGAACCTGGGCGCTGATTTCAAACTATAGCTTACTGCATATGACTAACGTATTCTCTTTCAATCTGAGACAGACAGAAAGCATGAATAGCCTTCCAAACTATGGAGAACAGGGGAGGAGACACCAGTGATGGGTTTACTATATGCAAGTTGTGATAGTTAGCACAGAATGAGGGAATAATGTATAATGGTGTGGCAGATCTGAATACCCAAATCCTCATTCATTCTTACAACGACAATGCTAACTGAAGTACTAAATGTATGAATTGAAAAGTACACTGAAGAAGCATAGACATGACACGCGAACTGATTAACATAATGCCTTCAAAGGGGATGACATGCAAAGAAGGTGTGATATGCATCTAATGGATTATTTAACTGTTCTGAAAACCATTGTGCAAACATTTCAGGGCGATAAATACCATGATTTATTTCATCATTTTCAATACCCATACCAGAATGGGCGCAACGAAGCAATGTAGTCGATGACTCTCACAGACATTTATGTGTAGATGGAAGCATCGATAATACCATATAAATTGTTCTTCAGAACACCTTTAGGATCCTCTCTTGGCTTGCAATGATTGCGAAAAGGGACACAATATTTTGTTGTGAAAACTTTTGTAATGACAGGTTTACAAAGGTATCAAGGAGGTTATTTAATCCTTTGCAATATTCTACTCTCAAGCGTTACAGATGTGACAGGTTGACAATGAAATCAGAGAGATTATCTAAACCTTTAAACTTCCTATTATGTTCCAGTGTGCGGCTGTGATAGGTTGACACAGAAATCACATAGATTATTTAAATGTTTAAACTTCCTATTATGTTCAAGTGTGACGGCTGAGACAGGTTGTTAATGAAATCAAAGAGTTTATTTAAATCTATACACCCTACCATGTTCAAGTGTGCTACTGCAACAGGTTGTGAAGGAATCAGGGAGCTTATTAAGCGTACGCACCCTTCTTTGTTCGAGTGTTGCAGCTGGGACATCCATCAAGCATATAACACGGGAATATTTGTCAAGCGCCCCACTAGACATGTAGTACCCTCCGTTTCGGTCGTCGTTGATGTTAAGTAAGTTGTTGTTGGTAATGTCATGATGATGTGGTGATTTTATTATTTAATTTAATTTTAAGGTTATGAGATAACACTAATAATATGTTTGGATTTGATTAATAAAATTAATTTAATTATAAGGTTACATGTTTCATTTGGAATTAAATAAAGAATTAGATTCAATGATAAACGTCAATTTAATTATCGTTGGGAGTTAGTTATTTAAAATAATCAGATTAAATGAGGAAAGGTAATTATCATTTAATGATTAAATTCAATTAATAAATTTAAAAGTGATAAAATATTAAGAGGATTAAATATTAAAATTGTACTTAAGTTTAAATAAATTACGGTAAAAATATTTATTGAATTATATTTTAATTAAAAGTTAATTATTTATGAAAATTTGTTTTAGTTAAAATTTAGAGTTAAGTGGAAGTAATTTAAAATAAAAGAAGTTATTGGTTGAAATTAAATAAAATAAATACATAAAGTAATGATTAATTAAAGTGAGAAAATATTAGAAAGGATTAGATATTAAAATTTTACTTAAGTTTGAATGAAGGTAAAAAAACGAGAAAAGCCAGTAAAAGTTGGTACCTAATTATAATTGATAAGTTAATAATGTTATTATGGTAAGTAATGTGACGAAATAAATTCTAATAAAATATTATTAATGTTTAAAAGGGTAAATATTATTGCCAATAGATTTTAATTGATTAGCATGATTTGAAATAAAAGTTATGATACTTCTGTGTTTTGGCAAATAAAATATTATTAATGGTTTAAATGAATTAAATAAATCAAACTTGAATATTATAATTAAATAAACAATAAACATGCAAATAAATATTATTTGAAATTCAAGTTTCGGTTTGGGGAAGGTGAAAAGTCATTCGGTGGTTGGGAATTCGTTCTTGGTTGGTAACTGACCAAGAAAGAAAATAAGAGGGTGATTTTTCCGAATGCCAAGGGGGACTTTGGGAAGATAATTGGCAACCTGTGAAGAGAGGGAGGAATTTTACTGAAAGCAATTTCCACGAAGGAAGGAACAAGAAAAGAGATTTTTTTTGAAAAGAAAGAAAGAAGAGGAATTCAAAAGGGAAAGCGACTTCCAGGTTTTCTTTTAAATATTTTCCTTACAAATAGTGAATAGATGTTTTCCTGTGAAAGATTTCCTTCTTCCTTGAAATCTTTTGTATGCCAACTTCAAAATTTAGCTGAGTATTTTAAATGTCTTATTTTTCGGGCTGTACAAATTTGTATTTTCCTTCCTTTCATTTTATATATACTTACATAAATATGGTATTCAATATATGTATTTTGAGACTGTAAACTGTCTGTAAATGAACTGTTTCCTGTGACTCTATTCAAACAGTCTAGTTGTGTCATCCATAACATTTTTTATACAAACTAGTTTGCTGGTAAATTTAAAGGGTTTCTCCAAATTCCAGTTTTCTATTTGCTGTCCAAAAATCTCAAATACCCAGATTATAGTTTTGGCGTTATGCTTAAAATACGAGGCTGCTGTCAAGCTGCTCCCTTATGGTTGCGTTTTGCTGATAATAAATATAATTTATGAAGAGTTAAATTAAATTTTGGTCTGCTAGTATGATAGGTTTTGAGATAAATAGAGAAATAATAAAGATGTTAAGGGTTTATTATAAAATAAGCTGCATTTTGTTAATTATTAAACTTAGTGGTTAAAATAAATTGATTATTAGGGAAGTAATACTTGGAGGGAAATGATTTATTTATATTAAAAGAATTGAATAAATAAAATATAAAATCAATCATAAGTAAAATATTAATTTTATTTAGGTTAGGGTTGTGCTGTGAAGGATTAGATTTTATCCCAGCTAGATAAATGATCTCTTATTTTAATCAGAAAGTGAAGATTATATATATATATTTGTTTATAATAATTAGGTTGGATATTGTTTGAGGTGAGATATAATTAGAGGATCTTGTTCTGAATAAATAAAGTTATTAATTGTTGGCATGAAATCTTGCCAGGTAGTTAGCCATTAGGTGTTAAGGATGGTGCAATTAGAGTTGAAACATTGTACAGAATTAAATAGCCTCTCTGATTTCTTTGTCAAACTGTCTGAGTTAGGGCATTTGAATTACCAATTACATATATGAGTGACTTTCTATTTATTTTGAATTTATATATTTTTGATTACTATTCTTTTATATATATATATATATATATATATGTGTGTGTGTGTGTGTGTATGGTTATATAAACAAATATAGATACATAATTATAGGTTAAAAGATTTGAGTGAAGATAGTCTTTTATATATTTAGAATTTATGAGGATATTTCAATATATAAGTAGATTTGTATGATGAGTATTATTCAAAAGAAAATGGTTCGTATTTATATAATATGTTTATAAAATATGAATAATTTCTTTAATTGTTTTGTTTATGATTTTATGGTGGTGTAAAAGTAAAATATGAATCGAGTGTTAGAATGTTTTGTAAGATAGTGAGTTAAGTAAAAGTGTAATTTTATTTTAGGTAAATAATTAAAGTGAAAATGGTTATTTCAATAGGTTGCTTAGTAAAATATTATTTAACAAAAGATTTTAACGGAACAAACATTATTGAATTAGGTATTTAATTTTGTTGTAGATAAATGAACTGTGTATTTAGTTAAAGTAAATCAATTTATATGGTTAATTAAGTTTTAGGGTTCACTAAAGGAGATAAGTGATTTTACATTTACATAGTTTCTTTTACTTGAAGGTTAATGATAAAGTTATTTTTAAGTGAGGATAAATCCCAGGTTCATAGGTTAATTAATTTAAATGATACTGATTAAATGTTAAATGGTTTTAATTACCTTTTTGTTATCTAATGAGTCTGTGAATGATAATTATTTATCAAACTACTGTGTGAAATAATCCATTAGTGTCGTCACCTTAGTATTATAATAAAGTTGTAAATTATAGAATTGTCATCTTAGTATTACATTTTAAAGTTATAATTAGGATTCGTATTAAACAGTTGATGGAGTTGGTTATCTTATAAATGATATAGTTATTTTAAATATAATTATTTGTAGTAAATACTCTCTTAATTAAATTAAGTGGATATATTAAAATAAGTGGTAAAAACGTTGAAATAATGCTTAAATTAAAGGAAGGTCTTTATGGTTATAATGTGTGAGTAAATGTGTTTTAAACAAAGTGTTTTGATTATTGGTTTAAGTGTTATTTAATTGTTTTAAGATGGGTGTTATTTGTGGGATATTTATGGAGATGTCTCAATGGCCTGTTCATTGTAAGTGTTTTAAGATAGTGTTCTTCAAGGTTGATGTGTTTGATGGTTTCCTTGTATGGAATTATTCCTTAAGACTTTGTAATTAATGTGTTTATATTCAGAAAATGATTTATTTATAGGAGTTAGAAAATTAGAATTATTAGGTAGTTAAGTTAGGTATTATGTTATTGAGTAGGTTAGTAAAGTGATTAGAGAGAGAGTTTCCTTATGTTAATAATTTGGGTAACATTGATAGATTAGTTTATTCTCAATTTGATTAGTTTCAAGTGGGATAGTTAACTTAGAAATAATGAAAAGCAGAGTTTTGTATGTTGTTGATGTATGTAGATAATATTGGCGATAAGGATTATTTCTGTTTAGGTGGGAGAATTGATTTTTAAGATAAATGGAAGTAAATAAATTTGAAAACTTTAAATAGTTGGGTATTACGATAAAGGCTAGTGAATGATTGTTGATTCGATAAATGTTTTGATTAATTATATTTAGTTAAACAAAGGGTTTATGTAAATGAATAAAATTAGATGATCTTTTCTAAGTCAATTTCCCTCATATTCTTTTAATAGTTGATTTGTGGGGTTTCTATAAGAACAGTTCTAGAAAATACTTGTGATTGATATCAGGATCAAATTGTTGGTTTGAGTGGGTTGATCTTCGAAGGGAGATTGTTGTTATAATGTGTAAATTGGAATATATTTGTGTTTGAAAGAGTATACTTGTGAATAGTGTCTTATGGCTTAAACCATTAGATTTTATTTTCACTTCGTAATATTGTGCTATCCTTAAATGTTGGAAATGATTGATCTTTAAACTAATGTTCTTTTTAAAATGTTTCAAGTTACTTCTTATTGAATGAATGGGTATATTATTAGAATGTGTGGTTTTATGGATTCTTTCAATGTGACTTTTCCTGAGTTGATTTTTGAGTTGGAGTTTTTCTCTCATTTTATTTATGTTGCTATTCGTTGGGAACCAGTATGTGTTCTTTTGTTCTTTACCTAAGTGGCAAATTGGTTAATGTTAACTTTGTCATGATTGATGGTTCTACTTGATGAGTCAAATTGAAAAGTTCTTTGAATTATGGGTATTCCGAGAGGAGAAAATAGAGGTTTCCCTTGGATTCTCGATTTAGTTCGTATCGAAGTTGTTGGTGTTGTTGAGTGGAGTTGTTGATCTTATTTTGGTGTATTTGCTCATTATATTTATATTGGAAATAGTTCTTTGAGGTCTTGCAATTATTGCTGTCAGTTCTTTGATGGGGAAACCCTAGTGTAACTTTATGAGAATCTTCCAGAGGTTTATTTTACTATTGGTTAATGTTCCTCCTTTTATGTGCCCTTGTTGTGGCAAGTGTTTTGGTTTCATGTTTTTGAAAGGGTTGTACATGAATCGTTGAGATTTTGATTATGTATTTATGGCAAGATGGGTAATGCCTTGCATGCTTCTCTATTGTGATCTAATGTACTTGTTATGTTGTACAACCCTTGGATTTGGTTTTTATGTTTTGAGTGTCTAGAGAGAGAGAGTGGCTCTAAGTGGGTTGTCGGGGCACAAAGGGGCGCCAGGATAGCCCTCGTTAGAGTGAAATTAATAAGTGATAATTTAAATAATTAACTAGGGGGTGGGTAGAATCACATTAAAAAGATAATTGATGCCTCGTCCATCGTTTAGTGCTATCACAGGCTAAAGGGGATTGAGAAGGCTGTGGTTGGCAAGATCGTTACCTTGTCTTCATGAAAGGTTAACGATTCCGCATGAGCAACCCTATGGAGCGGTGCCTTGAGATAGGTAGCCTGGATAACCATAGATGGAGGCGGCTCCTAACGCTCGGGTTGCCTGGATAATTCGTCAGTAGACGGAGGCGGCACCTTGTGATAGTGGTAGCCTGGAGAATCCATGTTAAGCCATGCAATGACACTCTCCTCTAACACTCCTTATTATGTTGCTTCTTTGGAAATCCTCTGGAAGTGGTTCTTTGTCTTGAATTGATGTAACATAGTTGTTTGAAATGATTTATGGTTTTACCCTATTTTGGCTTTGGTGTACTTGTGGTTTTGTATGATCTCATCGATATTTGACTTATGACCTTGTACCCTTATGATACTGTGATATGATGTTATTGTATTGTTTAAGTGCAATTTGGAATTGTATTATGTTTTCAGTTGATTTGGAAGTGCTTCATGATCATCCTTTGGTTACTTGTTTACTGGTTATTGCTTTGATTTAGGGGATGAGATTTGTGACTCTTGGATGTGGTTGATTATGTCATTGTAATTTCTGAGTGTTATGATACTTTTGTATGACGTTGAGTCTTGTGGTTCTCTGTTGGATGTTCTTGGTTGAGGTCTCCTTCTTGTTAGCTCCTAGCACGGGGGGTGGGTCTTCGGACTCACATGGTCGGGTGGAACGTGCTAAGCACCCCATTGGGTCCCCAGTTGAGGATTGAGAGGTGTGGATTGGTGCTATTGCGGCAACTCCAGAATTGTATTTATCTTGGAACCAGTTATGATATTGTGCATCATGTTATCTTGTTGTATGGTTTCCGTTCATGATTGGAAACACTTTTGTATCATTGTACTTCTTGAACATTGTACTGTAATGTAATATTAGCCATGGCAGTTGGTTTTCAATGTGTTATGTTAATCATGCATATGTTGTATTTATGTGCATATGGCTTTTTATCAATGAATTTTCATATGTGTGTTATATTTGTTATTGTTTACTTTATATCTTGGATTCTATTCTTTATTGATGTTGTATGGATCTAAGTTGCGTAATGACTCTTCGTGTACCCCAAGGGATGTATGTGTTAATGAATCTATGAAATTCATGTTATGACTTGATGTGTATTACATGTATGTTATGTGTATTTTTTTTTTAAAAAAAATTGCAGTAATTATTGTGTTGTTGTCCTTTGGGGTTCACACGGCGGGGCGTTACAAGACATCCAAGGAAAAAAGGAAGCAAAGACAAGGTAAGCAATATGTTTGACATAATGCCGCGAAGGGAAGTGGTCTCATCGTGTGTGATGATTGAAGGTCACACACAAGAAATATTTGTTAAAAGGCTTTACAAACTCACAAGAAAATGCAATAGGTGATTGTAAAGTTGAAATCATCACCATTATCCACGATATCCTGGCTCACCCAAAAAGGGAACTGTTAAAATAGGACAGTAACTTGTATACTACCCAAATCGTTAGTCTATAATGAAATCTTATAACCGACTTCTTCCTTTTCCTTAGTAAGACTAATGTTATGGAGGATTCAAGGGAATCGAAAGGCTCTTTTTAAGTTCTTTGTTGATTGAACACTTTTTAAAAGGTAGAACTGTGCATAATAACAAATAAGATTTACATGAATTCAAATTCTAATAAATGAATTCAATTACTTACCTTAATCCCAAAACGTATGCAACTCAAATTTTTTGCTTCGCCCTCACTACCTCAATACTTCATGCATGCCTCTTTAATGCTACCATGATTCTCCAAAGTCTACTAGCTTGGCATCAATCTGCACTTCTTCTCATATTCTTGTGTTTCACAAAGGGCGTACCATTAGAGCTACCCCTCTTCCCCTCCCAGTGCCTCCATTCTCTTCCCTCTTCCCCAGAAGAGGAACCGCCCATCATTCCTCTATTAAGAAGTAACTAATTTCCATAATGAAATTCTAATGCCTCTTCTAATTTTAGAATTTGTAACTGAATAGACCTGACTACTTCTTTTCCCACAAATTTTGCTATTTATTACTTATAACCATCCACATGCAAATTAATTTTTTTTTAAGGCATACCCCAATTTACTAATCAAATTCATGACTCAACTTTTATAATACTATTTATTAATTACAATGCTACAAAATAATTTATTTATTAACATTTTTTACTCCCATTATCATTTTAATTTATAATTGACTCTTTAATATATGAACCAAGTAGATCAACTATTAAATATTTAATAATTTAATCTTTCTTTTGGTTATAATAAAATATATTTATTTTAATAAATATTTTCACCTTAATTTATTTAAACTAAATAAATTATTAATAAAACAATTCAAAATCAAATGATACCCTACCTCCCACAATTGAAAACAATACGATGATATCACAGACGGAGGAACACTACATCCTCCCCCCCTAGGCTTCGACTTACTCCTGGAAGTCGAACTCAAGCATAAACACAGTAACACAACAATATCATTAATCACCATAAATTAAATCATCAATTAAACGTCGTCAAGAAAGCAATGAAAATTTAACAAACCAACAATAAAGAAATGATACCAAAACAAAAGTGGTGACGGGGTTGCAACCAGACCAATTTGTCAAACACTAGGACAAATGACGAACTAGGTTGGGGAAACTTTCTTGTCAGCTCCTATGTTCAACGTCAAACCCATTGGGTGTATATAATGCTCGCCCTATCCTGACAATGCAGGTGGAATCGAGACTTAGTTCCTGCAATCCTGCATGCAAACAAACGTTGTGCACAATACATATATATCACAAATACATCATGAGAGGAACTCCCAGCATAGTAGGGCACTCGCGAGCGAGTGATACCACACATAATAGTCAAAACAATTCTAGTAACTCGTAAACATTTTGCTTCTTATTAGTTAGGCAATATTCGCATAAGGATGCTAACCATAAACCTAATTCATCTACTATATCAAAATGAAATACTACTTGACATTATAAGTATCTATACCTGCATATTACAATTACATTACCTTCGTCACTATGCTTTCTGAAGCCAATTTCCTGTAAATCAAAAGCTACGATAGAACATCACACATTAGTACCCATAATTCAAGTTGCAATCTTAACCTCAAGATACTATATTCTACTAAAAATCATAGAATAATTATCCACAAAACCTCACATCTTCGTTAAAACTCATAATTTTCACACAAAGAACTCCACTTTAACCAAATCTCACATCAATTTCAATAAAAAGGGTAAAATTTTACACCTTCACAGATTCAAGAAACATAATTCATCACTCAAGGACAACAAAATCGTAGATTCCACGCACACTTGACATATTCACACACATAAAAAACATCACCAAGAAACACATCACACTAAAACTCAAGGGTCCATAGAGCATCCCCGACAGGAAGGATATCGGTGCATTGCGCACTACACCGAGGGTCCTATCCTTTCCCATCAGTTTCCTGCACCATCTACTCGACACCATCTAACGGAAGAAATTCAAGTTCACAACAATGCCAGCAGAAAAGTGGAACTCAAGACTCAAGGGACTAAACACAAGGTTACATAGTGAGCACACATAGTGCCCAGTGTATGAACCTATGCTCTGATACCATGTTGTAATGCCTCGTCGTGCGAACCCCAAAGGACAACTAAAGCAACACTTACCACACAGTTTTTTTTTTTTATAGTAAAACTAACATACATGAGATGCACATTAAGTTATGACGTGAAAATTTCATTTAAACAAATTCACTTACACTTACATCCCTTGGGGTACACGAGGATACATTACGAAACTTAATTCCATACATCAATGATAAAGAATGAAAGCCAAATTTAATCCAAGACAAAGTATACATATAAACCATCAATAAGAAACCATTCACTTAAATAAATACAACACATTGAATAACATCTGATATGGATCCATATCCACACAAGGTTTACCAATGACAAAATATTACATCACATCCTTTTCATTACTTTACACTGTTCAAGTCTTACAATGATAAAAACGTGTTTCCCAATATGGGGGGGAATCCACATGACAAGATAGACTGATACAACTCTGGAGTTGCCGCAACAGCACCAATCTGCACCTCACGATCCTTGACTGGGGACCCAATGGGGTGCTTAGCACGTTCCACCCGACCACGTGGGTCCGAAGACCCACCCCCCATGCTAGGGAGCTGACAAGAAAGAGACCCCAACCAAGAACATCCAAACAGGGAACCACAAGACTCAATGTCATACAAGAAAATATCTCAAAGCAAGAAAATAAAATCACCCTCCCTCAATTTCTCTTATCAACTAATGGTTTTGAAATTGTAAACTTATAATTGTGTGTAAAAAGAAACAAAGAAACTTATTAGTTTATCTTTAAAAGAAAAAATATATAAATAAAAGATAAAAAACAAAGAAAGAAAGAAAGAAAAAAACCTGAGAAAAATTCTAAAGAATAAATCATGGAATAAAAATTAAGAACATAAAATAGGGAATATATATATTAAAAAAATCATTTTAATAAATAATGTTTAAATATATTTAAAGGTATTTTAATGGCTAATTTTAAAAGAAGAGGGGATATATATATAATCTATTCATAATTATATTTATATTATTTATTATTATTATTATTTTTTTAATATTATTGTTGAATGTGAAAAATCATATATGCAAATGTTACTTGGTCTTTATTTGGAAATTAAAAAGTATGTATAAAATAGATAAAAATAAATATAATCGTTCCACCACAAATAAAAAAAATAGGGTTTTAAACCGTTAAATATTTATGACGAGCTATTTTTTAGTCATGTCATCGTTGATTACATTATTTATATTATTTCACCTAAATGAGCTTTTCTCCACACCTCACTCTTGCCTGATGTGATGGTTAAAGAGGTTAAAATTTAAATAATTATTGGAAATTATCATTGCCAATACGATGGTCTAATAAATATTATTATCAACTATGGGATAATGGTACTATATTATTTATTCCCAAGGAAATAAAATAAAATAAGCAATTGGAATATTAAAGAATGGTTGAAGGATATAATAGGCCATGTGATATCGGCAATGTAATTATATAGTGGAACTAAAAGAGAATTATTAGATGGAAAATAATAGGGATGATATTAGTATCCAAGATTAGTATGGACAATTATAAGAATAACATTCATAATTAATTAAACGATGATAATGCTGCGGTGGAGATTAATTGTGAATAATCCTCCATCTCATTCTTTAAAAAAAAAATGGTGGGTTTTTCTAGCAAAAATTATGGGCATGACATCCCTCAACAACCCCAGATATTTTCCAACCTCATGCATTTAAAATAAAATAAAAACAATTAATATATTTCAACAAATTTAAATAATCTTATTTATTTAATTCCCATATAATTTAATAATTAAATTTTTTTAATAACATAACTAAATTAAATTTATTTATTTATTTATTCTAAAGCCTTCACAACAATAATTCAATTAATTAAATATTTAAATCAAGTATACATTTAATCTACCAAATTATACTTGCACCATAATAAAATACCTAGAACAACAATGATAAGGCTAAGACCAAAACTCAAATTGACGACACACTGTACTAGGGTAAGGGTATGACTAGGTAGCTCGTTACTATCTCCCAATATTACTATTGAGTAGTGGACACACTCAAACTTGTGAAACCAGGTGAAACTAATGTCCTGTACTTGCAAACCTACAAACAAGCAAATGTCGTACATGTATCCAGATAATAAAGCATACACACCGTGAAGAGAGAATCGTAGAAATCACAGGGCACTCACAAGCAAGTGATGCAATACCGTTCTCTTCACCAATACAATGTCACATCAACTGATGAGATAATATATCAATTAAACTACAATAAGCATATATAGCAATGTCATCACAACTAAGCATCTATGTAAACATAAAGCATATTAAACGTAATCACCATGCATATAATGTGTCATCACATCAATATAGTCTATCATTGCTCCACTATCAACGATAGAATAACAATAACATAAAATAAAGTCTAACAAAGTAGCTAAGTTGTCAAGAAAACATAACAAATCGGAGGGGTGTCACAAATTACATACATAAAAAAATCATTCTTAAAAAAATGTCAAAATAAGTAACATTTATTTACTTTAAAAATATTTAATGAAATGACTTTATAAAGCAAAAAATGAAAAATCAGTCCTTAAAAAAATATTTAATTTGCTTTATCCGCCAATAACACACATAACTTTTTTAACCAATCAAATGCACAAAAAATAATTTTTATAATTTGTAAAGTTAAATATTTTACAAATTGACTTTACGAAATTGAATTTATTTTAATTTTTGTTTAAATATTGTTTTTGATTGGTTGAAAATTAAATTATTAATAACTAGTTAACTAAAAAAAGTCAAAGTCATTACAATATACTATGCCTAAGGAAAGTACTAATAAAACAATAAAAAGATATATAAATGTAAAAGATATTTGAATCAATACATCAATTGACAAATAATAATTGTAGATCTTAGTAATTAATTATTTTTAAAAGTGAAGCGAATAAATCAAAGTTATAATTAATTATTTTCAAAAGTGTAGCAAATAAATCAAAGTTATAAAAATCCAAGTCATTTTAACATTTTTTTTTCCAAAACAATTATACATCATAGTAACTAATTATTTTGAAGAGTACAACAAATAAATATTTTTATGTCTTTAGTAAATGATTGGATTTATCTTTATATATTTTGTAGTTCCCTTCCAGTCGTATTATTATGTGTTTAGATTTGTTTATGTTGTTAGACAATATCTCTACTATGATAGACCTTGATATTTGTTACTGTTTATGATCATTGGCTTTAGAGCGACGTGGATGTTATGCTGTGATGAGATGATGCACTATAAGGATGTTATGTTTCATGTTATACTTTTGATTAGCATAGTTGTTAATATTGATATATGGTTATCGGCTGATTAATGATGCTTTAATTTTGTCAGTCTTAATGTGACTGTATTGGTGAAGGGGACGAGATTACATCACTCGCATATGAGCACTTTGTGATTCCGTGATTTCTCTTCATGGTGTGTCCGCTAAGTTTTATTCATGTATGATATTCGTTTTGATTACAGGATTGCAAGTACATGACACCGTCTCCACCTGGTTTCACAGGTTTGAGCATGTCCACAATCCAATGGTATTGTGAATTAGGAGATAGTAACAGGATTTCCTTGTCAAACCACAACCCTGTCATAGTGTGTCGTCAGTTTGTGTCTTGTTGGTTGTTGAGTCTTGTCATCCTTGGTGTTTTGATAAGTTATTATTGGTGAAAATTATATGTGAAAATTATTGATTGTATGTTTTAAATGTTATTTATTTATTTTAGAATAAAGTTGTTAAAAGCTTTTAAATTAATTTAGTTAATTAAACTTAATGTATTTGGTAAAGGAATTTAATCTTTGTGGTTAAAGTTATTTATTAAGTAAATAATTTAATTAAATAAATTTAGTTGTTGAGTAAATAAATTAATCTATTAAATTTATTAAGTAAATAGTTTAGTTGTATTTGTAAAGTGCATAAAGTAAAATATTTAAATCTATTTTGGAAATTAAATTGTGTTTTAAATTAATGAAATGCAAAACATCTTGTAAATGCATGAGAAAGATATTTTTAATGTTGACTAAGTGTTGGAAAATATCTATAGTGTTAAAAGATATTTATTTTTTTGAAAAAATCTTATTGTGAAAAAATGAGATATTTATTGGAAAAAAAGAAGAAAATATATGGGGATTTTTGTTTGACTAAAATTGGGGGAAAAAGCTAAAGGAGATATTTTTCATTCTTGGAGAAAATTGGTTGTCAAAAGAAAGAAGGTTTTTTCTAGTTTTCATACATTTTTTTGGATTTGAAGTGGAGAATTGGAAGAAATTTTGGAGGATTGGATTTTGTAGGGAAGCTCAACTCCGAATCGCATTCTCTTCAAACTTTAGAACACAGGTTCTTTAATTGTTTTATTTTGTTTTTTAATATATATTATATATTATATATTTTTAAAATTTTATTTATATTTATATATTTTATATATTATTTTTAATATATAGTATATTATATATATATATATATATATTATTTGCAAATTTAATTTGTAAATCATGGATTATGTATAAATGATTAGATAAAAATATTTTTTATTAAATATAGGAAATGAGAGTTAAATTTATGTTTAAATGTATATTTATTTAAGAATAATATTTTTTTTTTAGTGCACGTAAGTAGAATTGGACAAGTAGTTAATTAGTAAATGTTTGGGTTATATTTAAATAATTTAGAATTTAAATGGTTTTTTTAAATATATATTTAAATATGTATATATATATATATAGTTCTATATACGTTGAGTATATAATTATATATATATGTTTAATTTATATATTTATGGTTAAATATAATTAATTTAAGATTATGTTATTAGATGATAAAAATTGATTTTTATAATAAAATGATTTTATTCAAAGATTGATTTTGATCTTTTTGTTTAATTAAGGAAAATGGATAATGTGCACATGGTTAAATAAATGAATATTTAAATATGAGAAATGGATATTAAATCTAAATAGAAACACATTGAACCAAGCATAATTTAACATTCAACTTGATAATATTGGTAATCTACTCTAGGTTCGGGATAAAGACTTTATATGGCTATAAATGCTTATCAACCTCTTAATATGGGATCAGGTTATGGAAATTATCATGTCAATGAATGAAGGGTATGGTAGCCTTAATAAACTGTAATTTAAATGCGTAATAAACGAAAAGAAAGTACCATTTAAATTGACAATGTTGTTAAGATTGAGTGAAGAGATAAACTCTATGTAACCACATTATGCATCATCTTCTAATACCTTAATGCTGACTATCAAGGCTATAATTAGCGTAAATGGAAAGTAAGAATAAATTCCACCGTATAAGAACTAAAGCTATGTTGTAATCATATTTTATTATAATTTAAAATTGACATTTTTAGATAATATGCCTCAAATTCGGGAGTATATGTATAGACGTTATGCTACTACATGATGACTATAGAGGTCTTAAATAGCAATTGAGCTATCAATTGAACCAGGAGACTAGTTCTAGATTGTTGCATGAATTAAGGGAATGAAACTATCATTTATTTTAAGGGTTGTGTAGAGATATAGAAAACCCATTTGCAATCACATAATATAACATGTCCTGATATCTTATTACTTACCATTAATTCCTTATATAGATATAAGTCGTCAGGATGAACTTTTCATATTTTGTGAACTAGACTATTTTAAAAGTAATGTGTTTCACCAGATAATAAAAGATATTAGGAGATTAACAATATATACTATTATTTAATGTATACATTTGGATCCAATAAATATAGTGTTGTCAACCATCTAGAGTCGAATTATGTATCGACCTTGCTTAGAGCAATTTTATGTCTATTGTGTTATGTCCAAGTAGCTATTTTATAATGAAATGATTTTAATTGAGAAATGGGATTTTATTATATTTAAATATTAATGGGAAACCGAAGTAAACCTTTAGTTTTAAATTTATTATTGTTTGACAAATGTTCAAGTAGTACTTAATATATGAACGATGTTAAGAGAAATGGTTATTTGCTTTAAATGAAATGAAATTTTTAAGAGATCAATTTTTATTTATTATATTTCTTATTGATTGCAAACAAATTTATAATAAGATTAGTTAATTTCATGTAATGCGTAATTGAGGAATTATAGAGTTAAACAATTAAGTTATGATTTGTTCTTATCCTATGAATAAAATTGTCTTGAAGTAGAAATAATTGAGCAATGTATTATTTTGATTGTTCGCATGCAATATATAATTTTATTTACCTTGGGTGGTTGCAAACGATGTATTATTGAATTAATTGGATTTAGAATATCCTAATCTTAGATTTTATCTTTTGCTTTAATTTGTTTTAAAGTTATGTTTCTCTCTCATTTTCGTTGTTGGAGGAAAATTGAGTATTTGTTTATGTAAGACTTCCAAATGTGTCTCATTTGTGGTGGGGCTGCAACTTGTGTTAGTTTGGATTTTGAGTTAACTTGGGTAGTGCTTCGTGCATTGTCAGTATTTTACCTGGTTTCCACAAACGGGGATGATCTGTGCCTCCTTTGGAAGGAGTGGATTATGTGTTTTGTTGCCTCCAATTGTTTGGAGTGAGTTTCATTATATGTTGCCTCCTAGAGTTGGAGTGATTGTTTATCTAGTTTGTATGCACTTTGGCACCCTTGGTGATTGGTTTTGTTTGGTATGTTGTCAAGTAGAAGAGTGGCTAATGTTAGGCGCCAGAGCCCAAAGAGGTAAACTGGGTAACCTTCAGAGGTGGTTTAATCAAGTGATAACTAAAACGATGTACTTAGAAGTTTGGGTAGTATTTCACACTAATCAAGATAATTTAGCCTCACTCATAGACACAAGTGCTCGTATAGGCTTGGGATGAGTGGGAAGGCCTGGAATGGCAAGGTCATCTATCTTGTCTTTACAAGAGGTATTTGATTCCACATGAGTGAGTATGGGGGCCGGGATTCGATTGAGACCACCAGGATATCCCATAATGGGGGTCGAAGCCTATGAAGATTCCTAGAGGATATCCCATGTCGAGCTGTGTGATGATACTCTTTCTACGACAACAGTTGGTATGTGATTTTGTGTGTATGGTTTCTTAACATACTCGATATGTTTTATGTCACGCCCCGCCATGCGAACCCCAAAAGAACTAATAACAACGGAACAATTTTTTTTTAAAAGAATATAATAACATACTTAAGTATTATAACATAACAATGTATTATGAGGCACAACTAGTTCCAATGGGGTACACGAAGTGACATGACTACATTAACCCACAACAACGATAATAAGATAACAATAAATAAACAATCACGTAAATCTATTCATTCCCATTTCATCCTTTAAAATATCTATCAACTATATCCATATTAATAACATATGCACATATGACAATACATGGAATTATAAAGATATAAAGTGTTACATATTTCGATAGATACAATTCAACATAACCAACTATAACACAAGATCCTGAATAATTACATGGCCTGAATAAATATTACATCCCAATGATAGAAGAATACAATTGACTGAAAATACAACTCATTAACCACATATACATTTTACAACAAGGTCATCCCAACACACGTGGGAGACAATACATCAATGAATATATTACAACTGAAGTATATACATCTATCTGGTACATAAGGACACTGGATCATCAACATCCGCCAAAACCTGCAAGTAAAAGATACATCTGCAACAGAAGAGGGAACCCAATGGGGTGCGAAGCACGTTCCACCCAACCACCCCCATGCCGAGAGTAGACAAGGAAGGGTCCCCGACCAAGCACGACTAACAATAACAAAGACTAACTCTCGACAGACAACTTAACATCAAAGACCACTTAAAAAACTAAACGAGATAAATCCAAAAGGCACGACAACATACCACTTCAGAACATAACAATATAACACCTTCCAAAATACAACTAGTCACACTCACAACATCAATGAAACTCAAGGCATAATATCAAAGACTACTTCCAACAATGTCCAAAGACAAATCAATAAATCACTTAACAACTACAATCACAAAGTCACTTAACAACTACAAGCACAATATCACTTAACACGACAATCACAACATCACTTAACAAGAGGTTACAATGCTTCCAGAGAACAAGGATCATGAACATCGCACAATAACTGATTAATTGTCGACATAGGAAGAGTGTCATGCATAAATTTCCATGAGTTACCCTGGCTCAACCTTCCTAGGCTACCGGACCCCCATCCTGGGTTACCCTGGCTTGCCTCTACCGGCCGCCGGACCCTCACGCAAAACTATGCGTCCCATCTCATCTCGAGCCTTATCATTCACTTGCTTCACAAGAGAGATATTCTTTATCTTTATTAGTGTGCAAGATCCCCATTAATTATTTTGATTATCACTTAATTAAACTCTAGGTGAGTTACCCTGGCGCCCCTTTGTGTGCCGGACCCCCACAAAGAGCCACTCTCCTATCGACAACACACAAGGTACAATACCACAATAGATAACTAGACAACATAACCTCTCCAACCAAAGGAGGAAACAAAACAAGGAAACTCACTCCAAACACTGGAGGAAACCAATACGAATACACACTCCTTCCAAAGGAGGTACAAATCTCATTACCATCTCCTATTTCTCAGGAAGCACAAATCCCGTTCGTGGAAACCGTGTACAACATAATAGTACAATACATCATGGCGATTCACAAATTGAACCTCTACCCCGAACATCCCACTCTAGAGAACTTCTCTGGAAGACTTACGTAGACCCTTAACCCCATTTACCTGACATGGAGAATAAAAGAAATATGATAGAAAAACATTCCGTCTTTGGAATCCTTAACAAAAACTTAAACTCTTACGAAAGGTAAGGTAAACCTAGGGTTTTCCCATACGACACAATTAAACAAAGAAGAGAGTACCACAATAAACTTAACGAATAACTTCAAGAACACAATTACTTAAGAACAATTCCATAAAGAAATATTTCCAAACTTAACAATTTCATCAAACAAATAAATCAACAATTCGAGATTATTCAATTCAAAACAAAACACACTGTTAAATTCAAATTCGCACAATTACATTATATCATCATACCTTTAAATTTTAACCATTCGATTTAATTATACTCACACAGCTTATTTCCAATTTCCTCAATTAAACTATATCATTATATCAAGTAAAAATTATCATATTAAATTTTGATCAAAACATCACAAAATTAATATATAAATATATATCCAAACATAAAATATTTTTATAAAAAAAAAATTATTTTATATAAAAAAATACATATCATAAAATTAACAATTAATTTTTATTTTTATTTTTATTTTTTTATTTTTTATATATATATTAAATAATATATATAATATATATATATTAAATAATACATAATAAAATTTATTTTAAATAATATATATATATTATATTTATATTATAAACCGAATATAAATATAAATCGAATTATAAAAATTAATTTATAACCAAAATCCGAATTAACACATAAAAATAAACATTAATAATTAAATTTATTTTCATTAATACCCTGCCTGGGAGGCCGCAGCCCCACAGGCGGTGGTACCCTGTGGTGGCCGTAGCCCCCCCACAGCCTGTGGTACTACGTACCACAGTCTGTGGTGGCCGCGGTCCCCACGCTGTGGTACCGCGTACCACGACTGTGGTACCACGTACCACAGACGTGGTACCACGTACCACAGACTGTGGCGGCAGACCATAGTGGGGGCCGTGGGCGGTACAGCCTCGGCTAACCCCCACCCCCCAATAATTATAATTATAATTATAATTTTTATTTTTTTAATTTTATTTTATATAAAACATTCATATTTTATAATATAAAAACCACACGAATTTCGAAAGTCGAATTCGTCCAGACGTTTCCCTTTTTTTTATTATTATTATTTTATTTTATTTTATTTTTAAAAAAATATAAATATAAATATTTTATTTAATACACAGAAAACGAGGCCTGACCCAGCGTACAAGGTTATGTATATTTATTTATTCATTTATTTTTATTTGCCCAGAACATATTATTTAGGTATATATATAGATTTTTATATTAAAACTTAATTCATAGGAAAAATACAGAGAAATTATAAAAGAGTTATGAAATTAATTAAATAATTTATATTCATTATCCTCCATATAAAGTCTACAATAGAGCTGACTTTTATTCAGATCTCATGAAATAAAATTACAGAGGTAAATAATAATTATAATATGCATTTAAATAACCCAATAGTATTGTCACACAAATATGTATACCAAATTTAGTTTAAATATATTTAAGAGTATATACTTATTTTCAACAGAGATTTCAGAAGAATAACAATATAAACAAATAAGTTTTACGAAAGAACCAAAATAAATATGGAACGTTGATTCAACAGTAACACGATTTTTATTTCAACACAATAAATTTCTCAACTAAGTTATATTGAAGGAATTTCCAATAGGTTGTACTAAGTTTCCTACAGAAGATTTTGAGGGTTTTACTACAAATGAGTTTTCAAACATAAAACTTCATTCAACCAATTTTCGAAACATAGCAACCAGATCTGTTACAGAACAATGAAATATTAATAATCTTAAAAGGAGAATACCTGGAGTCCTTTGTCTGAAGAAGAAACCCTCCTGTAACCTCCTCTCGAATTCCTCCTGTAACTCCTTTCTCGACCTTCTGCCTTCAATGTTCTACTGAATCCCTCTTTTTTTTCTAAACTCACAATAATTTCCCCCAGAAAAACCTCCAACACTCCAAACTATCTTTCTTAATTTTTCCTTTCTAGATCCCAAAAACAACAGAGCAAAAAACTCCTGTGTGTGAATAATTCCCTTCATAAAAATAATAAATCACTAATTAAAATCAATAAATCTTTTTCCGCTTTCTTTTCCAAAAAGCCTCTTTCCTTATTGGTCCTTTTCCAGTTTTTAAAAGCTCACACTTATCTAAAATTTTAATTAAAATAATTTATTTAATTTAGATATTATCCTCACATAATTTTCTAATTTAATATTAATAAAAAAAATATAATGTCTAATTATTCTCAACAATATTAATTTTAATTATAATTATTTGCATTTTTAATTGATTAAATCACTTTTAATTTATAATATATTTAACTTTAACATTTTTCTAACTCTCAATTAAATCAAATAACAAGGCAACATTAATTAATTATTTTATGAAATACGATTAATTAATTAAACACTAACCAAGAATAAAATAAATACTCAACAGTGAAACTACATACAAGACAAAGACAAAACTTCAGTCATAACACAATGACTCACAACAGACAACGGACTTGGGACGGGGACACTTCCAAACCTACTCCCTTTTTCAACATTTTACCCATTGGGTTAATTTATTGCTCGCCCTATCCTGCCGAAGCAGGTGGAATCGAGACTTATTCCTGCAATCCTGCATCCAAATAAATGTCAAGTAGCACATGTATATATATAATCAACATCCTATCATGAGAAGGAATTGCAGTGTAGCAGGACACTCGTGAATGAGTGATGCTACACTGTCCTCTCACCTAATCTATTCTAACAATTATAATATCAATGACGAGCTAACATTTCTAACCAAATTGATCATAAGATAACATGATATTAAACTACTGCATCATAACTAATTATTAAACAGTTGCATCATATAATAATACTGAATTAAATAACATCACCATAAAATCATCACATTGACATATAAACATTAATGGCAAATCATTTAAATAAACAAATAATCCAAACAACACACAGAGTATCATAAATCATACTAATAATTTCATATCAAATGATCATGTCCACTAAAGGAATAACATCATCAAACTTCAAACCAACCAAAGCAAACAATGAGAGTATCATCATAGAATCAACGTATCAAGTTAACACATAGAAATTAATAAGTCTAAACAGTATGAGGGGTATTACATTTTATATCTGGAAGCAATGTGGCTCTGTTAGAGTTGTACTTGTGATTGGTTGTGTCAGCATGAGTCAATTTCTGTCAGCCTGTGTCTAGAGGTTGTAGGTTTTTCCTAAGAAGCTCTTTTACTATCTCCTAGCACGGTGGTTGGTCCTTCGAGTACCACATGGTTGGGTGGAACGTGCACCTTACACCGTTGGGTCCCCAGTTGTTCGTAATGATGAGTACTTCATGATTGGAACACTCGTGTGTACCAGTGAATTTGTAATTCTATCATGTTCTCTCTTGCATCTGTTGGATACTTTGTAATTTGTAATTGTATCACTCCTCAATTGTATTCGAGGAGAATCTTTGTAATATGTATCTGTAACACCTTTGTATAAACTATCTCATTTGGAAATGAGTATTAATCTTACGTTATGTTTAGTAACTTTTGTTAGTAATGGAGTTTGTAAGTAAGCGTTGTCACATACCTTAGAGAATGTATGTGTTAGTGTAGTTCACTTTACTTGTTTAATTTCACTTTAAAAAAAAAAATTGTTCGCTTCTGTTATGTATGAAATTCTCTAGGGTTGCGTGGTGGGGCATTACATATTTACTTTCTTTCAAATAGTAAAAACTTAGTTTGTTTTAATAATTTCACTTTTCATATATTCACTTTCTTACAAATAGTAAAAACTTCAGTTTTTTAGAGATTTCACTTTCTATGCAAATTAAAAATAACTAAGCACATCTAATAAATAAATCATAAAATTTAGGGTTTATAAAATTATTTCATTATTTTTAGTTTTCTATTAGTTTTTAGATTATAAAATTAAATTAAGTATTTTAAATTTATAATGATTTAATTATTCTAGAGTAAAAAATTTAAATTCTATGCAAATTAAAAATAACTAAGCACATCTAATAAATAAATCATAAAATTTAGGGTTTATAAAATTGTTTCATTACTTTTATTTTTCTATTAATTTTTAGATTCTAAAATTAAATTGAGTATCTTCAATTTATAATGATTTAATTATTCTAGAGTAAAAATTTTAAATTATGTAAGGAGAAAATATATTCATTTTATTTTTAAAATTTATTACAGAAGTTAAATTAGATGAATAAATAATTATGTGATTAATGATTTCATCCAAATGTATTTCAATGTTATAATGTATTTAATATATGTGTTTTTGCTTCTATTGTCAGGTAATGGATAATCGTGTTGAAGTTAATGAAATAATAGTCTTAATTAATGATTTTGTTCAAAGAGTACACACCAATTACTATTATAGACTTGACAAGCGATGCTAAATATTATACTCCTTTCATTCATGCATCGAAGACCTCCCCACAACATTCAACTAGATCTAATGATTCAATTGATTCACTCGATGTGCAATACCCCTCATGTTGTTGTTACTCTTATGGGTGGATTTTGTACTTGGTTGTGTGGGTGATCAGTTCACCATTTTGGTTGTGCATGGATTTATAGTTTGGTTGATTAGTTGCACTGGATTTTACATATGTTAGATGATACATTTCATGGTGATTATGTTACATGGATATTTTGTGGTGTTCTTTAATAATATATATATGGTGATGTTGTGAGTTTTATGCTGTTATGATGTTTGGTGTGTTTGCTAGTGCGTCTTGGTGAAAGGACAGAGTGGCATCACTTGCTTGCAAGTGCCCCGCTACCCTACGATTACCTTTCACAGTGTGTCTGCAATGGTGATTTTTATGCTACATGACATTTGTTTCTATGCAGGATGCAGGTACTGGCCATCGACTCCACCTGCTTGTCAGGTTTGAGCGTGTCCCATAAACTCAACAGGATTGATGTTGAAAAAAGGAGTGGTTAAGAAAGAGTTCCCGTCCCAAGTTCGTCATCTGTGAATCCAATGTTGTCTTTGTTTCAATTTGTTCTTGTGTGTAATTGTGTAGTGTTGATTAATATTTTGGTTTGTGATTTAATTAATGTTAGTTGTGTGATTAATTAATATGTTTAATTGATAGTGTTATTATAGTTAATTATAGTTAAGCTATTTGAGTAATATTTCCTATTAAAAGGATAGTTTAAATAAAATAAAATTTGCTTTGTTGGTATTTAGAATGTTAAATTTGCTATTGCATTTTTAAGTTAATTAAATAGCTTATAAAGCTATATTATTATAATTAGAAAAATAAATAAAATAAGATAATATATAAATAAATTTGATTAAAATTTATTAATTCTTTTATTGGGGGTTTTCGGAGAGTAAGTGGGAAATTTAATGAGTTTCTTGTTGAAAAATATTCTCGAAGAGAATATGGGCATGGGGGTAACAAAAATTTATTTACGGGAAGTTTTTGGTTGAAGAACAGTGTGTGGGTTTTTGGGGAGTTTTGCTGATTTTTACTTTAAAAAAAAAAAAGCTTTCTGAAAAGGGTTGCAGGAGTTTTCTGGACTGGTATTTTGGCTGGAGGTGAAGCATCTCAGAAGAGCTCAAAAGCTAGAAGTTTCATAGGCGAAGCTTTGCACAATTTTTGCTTCTACAGCCTTCAAGAAACATGTTCCTTATTGTCTTTTGGTTTGAATGCTTTCTTCTTTTGAAAAGTTTGTTTGTTTGAGTAAGAGGAATTGACTGTGCCCTCTATTGAATTTAAAAATTTCTCTGTAGAAAACAGTGTTCTCGGCTGTAGAATTTTGCCGTTAAAATTTTGTTACCCCTATAGGAAAATTACACAGTAAAAGAATTAATGAACCCTGTTAAATGAAATTCTTAAAATAGTAGCTCTGTAAGCAGCTGTAGAAAACCTCTGTCCAAAATTGAGAAATTTAAGAGAAGACTTTTGTGGATTTTTTAAATAAAACTCTCTGGTAAAATTCAGGAAAGTTAGAAAACTTTTGTGCAAATTTTTCCAAATACTTCCTGTAGTTAAATATAGTGTTTTGTTTCCAAATTTATTCCATTTGTTTAAAAATAAAATTCTCAGAAGAAATTCTATGCAAATAAATTTTACTATTTTTGTGAATTCAATTTGTGTGTGAATATATATATATATATACCTTGAAAATGTATATATACATATATATATATATATATGTATATATATATTGTTAAATTCATATGTTGGTTTTAAAAAAAAATTCGGACAAAATTCCGTGTTTTGGAATTGTTTTTTTTTTTTTTAAAAGATATAAAAGAAATTTATTTGTTTGTGGGGGACGGCTATCGCCGTACCCTTACGCAGCTCTTAAAGACTATGCTTTGGACTGTTGTACGCAACCCTTGGGGGCCACGGCCTCCCCTATGGGGAGGTACGCAGCCTCCAAGCTGTGTATACCTTTTCCTTTTAAATATATATATATATTATTTCGATTTTATTTAATTTATTATTTACGAAATTTAGAATTATTAAATTTAAATTTTAAATTAATAAATATATGTATATATATATATATATTTATTTATTTAATTTTTGTGGAATATTATTATGTGAGTTTTTTTTTATGAAGTTAAAATTTTAATTGTGACCATAAATATAATATATGTATATATATATATATACACACACACATTTGTTTAAATTAGAGGAAAAATTATGGAAGTTATTTGTAATAGTAACTTATTATTGAATAGATTGGAGGAAATATTTTTACCAAAAAATTTCAAGTGTTTTTTTTTGTTATTAAAATACGTTGAGTTTATTGATAGATCAATTCTTATGATGGATTTCATGCAGAGTGTTATCTCAATGTGATTGTTAAGTATAGTAAACGTGTGCTCTTAAATGAACCTTGATGTTGAACAATTAGCTATTTCTTGAGTTTTTTTTTTGTGATGGGTTATAAACATGTGTAGACTCTTAAGTTAGTCTTCCTTTCATAGGGGATAGGGTTATTGTGTAAACTTCCAGAGGCTTGGGAAATTGGTGATTTAAATTATGTGGCTTTTATAATTGACTTGTTTCCATTTTGTTTTTTTTTAGTTGAGATCTTGAGTATTACTTGAGATGTATTGTTTTATTTAGGGAAATGAGTCATACAATTATAGCGAGATGGTTTTGTCTCGCGATTGTTTCCATCTTGTGTTTTAAAGTACTTGTGGGTTCAACCCCTTGATTTTGATGTATGTTGGGGGTTCTAGGGAGAGTGGCTCTACGTGGGCGCTGGTGCACAAAGGGGCTGTCAGGATAACCCATGTTAGAGTTAGAGTAAAAAGTGAAAACCTAACTAATTAATTAGGGGATGGGTAGTAAAATATTAATAAGATAATTACAGATTCCTCGTCTGCCTATTAGGGATTCCATAGACTATAGGTGGCCGAAAAGGTCGTAGTTGGCATAATCATGATCTCGTCTTCACGAGAAATTCATGATTCTGCATGAGTCACCCTATGGAGTGGCGCCTTGAGATAGGCAGTCAGGATAACATAGATGGAGGTGGCACCTTGTGATAGGATGTCTGGATAATCCATGTAAGGCCATGAGATGACACTCTCCTCTAGCATTCCCCTTTAGTTGTTTTAACTGTAATCCTCTGGAAGTGGTTTATTGTTATGACTTGGTGTTTATTGTTGTCATGTTTAGATAGTGGACTTTTGTTGTTATGGTTTCCTATATGTGTGATTTCTCTTTCCATGTTTGGAGTTTAGTCTTATGTGTTACCTTAGACGTCCTTGGTCAGGAATCCTTTCTTAACTACTCGTAGCACGGGGGTGGTTGGGTGCAACGTGCCTCACACCTTGTTGGGTTCCCCATTTGCAGATGTACCTTTAGTGCAAAGATTGTTGAGACAGATTGATCCAGAGTTATGTACTTCTAGATGTATATTCGAACTTTTGTCATATCTTGTAAATTGAAATGTAACTCTCCCATGTATTGGGTAGACGTATGTTGTAAACTTGGATAATTTTTTATTGGGATTTATTTGAAGAATGATGTATTGTATAATCACATTTTGTAATTTCAAACTTTATTCATAGTTGTAAATATACTTGATGTTGAATCATATTTGAACAAATGAGTTCTTATTATTTCCAAGTTAAATGGGTTATGAAATCTTGTATAGCATCTATGTGGTTCGTTCTCCTCTTAATGCTTATCTTTTATAAATGTTTATATGGAAGATTTATGTTAGTAGAAATGAAAGATAGTTTAATCAAATTTTGTTATTGGGTAGTTTATGTAATGTCTCTTTGTGTACCCCAAAGGAACTTAGATGTCTAACTTGTAATCGTAGATGTGTTAGTTGCATTAGTAAACATAGTATTTATACTTTGTGTTTCAAAAAAAAAATTGTTGCATTCTTAGTTGTCCTTTGGGGTTTGCATGGCGGGGTGTTACAACTTGGTATCAGAGCCAAGTTTGCAAACACTGGGTACTCAGGGTAGTTTGTGTCCATTAGGAAACTTTTTGTTAACTCTTGATCTCACATAACCCCAATTATTGTGCAGGATCATGCCTAGGGGTAGAGGTCATGGCCAAGGAAGAGGCCAAGGTGATGGTCATGGGGCCAACCGCCAAAGTCCATCACTTTCGAGCTCTCAAGGTTCAGAGCGTGAGGAACTACAGAGTTCCCAAAGTAATCCAATAGTTGGTGGTGGTCAGAACCCAAAACAGCCTGGTCTAGATGGTCAGTTGCAGCATTTTCTAGAGGAGATATTGGGTCGTTTAGGCCCTAGGTAGGAAGAGGAACAGAGGTTGGATAGGGAAAGAGAGAGATCTCCTAGACATGGGGAAAACATAGCTGAATAGGATGCAGTAGTGGTGGGTCATATGAGAGACCTGTTGAGAGCACGACCTCCTACATTTGATGGATCTGGTGGGGGTCTTGAGGTAGAGACTTGGCTGATCGATTTAGATAGGTGCTTTGTGATGCATCCCTATGGCAGTAATACTAGGGCTAGGTGTGCCATCATGCACCTCAAAGGCTTCGTGTCCACTTGGTGGCGGCTGGAAGAACATAAATTACAAAGAACTATTTTCTATCTACCATTTAAGTATAAAATTACTAATGGCAACATCACGGTGAAATCCCCATGCTCAAAAGAAGACTAACATAGCCAACTCACTTACAAAGTCACCCACTAAACACCACAGGAAAACAATCTGACATTACAACCATTCCAAAATCTTCTCATTTTCACTCATTCAACCCCTCGTCTTGAATGAGCAAACAATAAACATTTCAAGTAAGGATTCAACTTGCACAATAACACCCTCTTAACACCATAACCAATTTCACCCAAAGTCCCATATTAAACACATTATTAAAAACCAACACACAAATACTTCACACAACCATGAAGTCCACATAAATTAACAAATCATCAATTAAATGATTATAAAAGAAATCAACATTTAAAAAGAAAAACTAATTCCATCAAACAATACATTCAAACACGAGTACTCCTAAACTATAATAGTTAAATGCTCAACTTACCAATAGCTAAACTTAGAAGGGTCAATAGAAGATAGATTACTTATTAGGTCAACACATTCCTAAAGGTGTATTAAGAAAATATTGTATAATAACTTTCTCATTTCCATTGTTCAAGAAAACCACATTATCAATATATACTTTGTATTCCAAGAAAGGTTAGACGAGAGAAAAGTTTTAACAATTTTGCTAACAAAAATATGAGGTTGTGCTAATGATAGTTCACCTACTAAATACTAGGAAAATTGTTGCTACTATTAGATGAATATATATATATAAGCATCTATTTCTATAGAAAAGCTATTTATAAATCTATTTATTTCAACTTCAATTATATGATTATATGCATCCATACACCACTAATATATCTACTTTTAAATCTAAAAAATGTGTGTATCTTAAAAGTTCAACCTACATTGATACGTATTTATATTGATATGAATACTTTAAACAATTATATGTATAAACAGAACCATAACATTACTTCCATTTTTTATTCCAAAATATTCAACATCTATATGGATTACCTAGTTTCTCCCAAATGTTTCTTGCATGTATCTCCTTGTATTCTTCCCTCAAAATAAATCATCAGTAGAGATGTCAAATTGGATGTATACCAATTGTTAATTTGAGTAACCATGACTTCCTCTTCACAGACTCTCACACCCAAGCAAACATTCTATTTTGAAAATTTTATAGAGAATGTGGATGGCACCGTAGTTTGGCCTGACTACCTCTAGTCTCACTATTTACATGGTTTGTGTATCCCCAAGGCTAGCCAAGGTTTTACTATCAAAAGATATTGTTTGAGAGAACCCATCCCTATAACACATAATCATAGAGTTGTCTTATGTTGCCGCAAGGAAGTAAAGACAGAAGCATTTTATTTTAAATGTTTGTTTTAAAGAAATGAGTTCTAACAAAAGAGTTTAGAAGGTGTAAGCCCAAATCCCACGACTATTTTGTCTAGACTTACCGGTCGGCAAGGATTTCATAACATACAAAAGAGTCATGGGGTACAAATGTTGCAATTGTATGAGATAAATGAATTTTGATTTGGAGATTGAAGAAATAGAATAGTAACCGATTAAATATAAGCAACATTATCCCAAAGATACCAGATGTCAAAGAAAATGTTGAGATGTTGATTTTGCATAGATGGAGATTCTACACAATCACCCAAATTTGGAACCAAATAAAGATAGTTTCATTATCAATACAATCACTTATTAACATGCAAAGACAAGAATGTCAAAATAAACGATTAAAGAAGAATTTTTCTTATTGGTGATGCTAAATGAAACAATCTGAAAATAGGTTGTGCTTTAATTATTTTCCAGCAAGGTATCTAGTGGGTACAAAGCCAAGTTCACAACCTTTTCCCTCAACCTCTCTGCTTGTCCATGAAGGAAGCTTTGGAACAGGGCACAAATAATAGAGGCATTTTGTGGGATACTGAAGTTGTACTGCACTGGTGGATCTGGGTGCAAAATGTAATGCCCGCTGTGCAAGCCCCAAAGAACAATCAAATAAAGAACGCAAATATTTTTTTTTAAAGAAAAACAAATAATCAATATACCAAATATTAAATGATCATATACATACACATATACTTCATTTCATTACAATACAAATAACATAACCGACTATGTTCTTTGGGGCACACGAGGTCACATCGAAATAAACATTACAAAACATCAACTCATAAGATATCAAAAGGAACTATTAATGACAACATTAGATATATATATACATAGTGTCCATCATAAGGTAAAACCATAAAGAATCTCATAGCCAAATAAGGATACAAGGTTGAAATTGCATTACAACATCTTTCAACTTATACATCATATCCATATAGTTTACATCATGATTCCCAATCATGTGGGATGAATACAAAATACAAGATTATCAAAATGCATAGAGATCAACTGGTACAAATCTTCAAAAGGACGAGACTGAGCCAACGAATGTTGATGGGGAACCCAACGATGTGTGGAGCACATTCCACTTGACCACCCCCGTGCTAAGAGGTGATAGAGAAGTAACTCTGAACAAGATTTTCAACTGACAAGAATCGATGTACAACATACAAGAAGTACCAAACATAGAGCCATAACATAATACTCCAAATTACAATGAAACAAAACAATAACATCATATAACAATACCATAAGAGTACAAGGTCATAAATATCAATGAGATCATACAAGACCACAAAGTACACCAAAGATGTATTAAGGCAATAATCATAAATCAATATAAATCCATTTATCAACAATCTAAACCAACTCCCATAACCTACTTCCAGAGGAACACAATAAAGTAAAACACATGGGCAACTAGGGGAGAGTGTCATTGCATAGTCCTACATGGGCTATCCTGTGCTCTTCCTCCCAACTGGAGGCGTCGATCCCATCTATGGCTATCCTGTGCCCTTCCTCCCAACTGGAGGCACCGGTCCATAGGGTGACTCATGCAGAGCCGTAAACCTCTCGTGAAGACGAGGTCACAACCTTGCCGACCATGGCCTTCTCAACCTTCCATTAGTTTGCGGAAGCACTAACGAAGACGAGGCATCCATTTTTTAAATCTTATAATGATGTTACTACCCAACCCTCTTAAGTTAATTATTAGGTTTTCACTTGATTAATAACTCACTCGTGGGTTATCCTGTGCCCTTCCCCTTAAGCAGGGCGCCGGCCCCCACGAGGAGCCACTCTCCCTAGAGACCCAACCAAAACCAAAAAGAAATAGGGGTTGTACCATTCCAATCATAAACATCGAAATGCAACAACAAAAATATTACATGAGGCATAACTCATCTCGCAAATTAAATACCATAAAAAAATCTCATAACTCGGTACCCCATTCGTAATAATTAACTTAACAGAAACTCAAGATGAAAAGATATAAATTCAACAAAATCACAATCCTCTGGAAGACTACAGTTTCAAAATACTTTCACAAATTAACAGGGTTCCCACATCAATGAACTAACAATGTCCCGAACCCAACAAGCCTACAAGACTCAACTTCATAAAAAGATAACTTATTTATTTCCAAAATAAATTCCATTTCCACAATATTCACACTAAAACAAGAATTAAATAATCAATGCTGACATATATTCATAAATTGCCTTTTTACTAAATTATCCTATCAAAATTCATAATTTAACAAATTAATAAAAATTCCTTTCTATTTTCATATTTTCACTATAATAAAATCTTGTTTTGTTCATACAAGAAAAATAAACAATCTGATTACAAACAGAATTAATTAATTAATTTAACAGTTAAATCAGTGAAATCTAATTAAATGAATTAATAAATATATACAAATATATAATATATATATATATATATATATATATATATATATATATATATATATATATATATATATATATATATATATATATATATATATATTTATAAAAGCATACACGCATGTTAAAATTTAAAATAGAATTTTCGTTTAAACAAAATAAACATATATCATTTCGAATGGGAATTTAAACCCATACAAATGCACAGGGATAAACACCCAGCCGCGGGCAGTCTACGGACTGTTCACGGGAGTCCGAAGGACTGCCGTGGACAGTTCGCAGATTGTCGCATGGTACAGGGTCGGCGGGGTGGTGGGTACGGCCGAGGCCGAACCAACACCCAATCTGCAGTTTAATAATATTAAACATAATACAATAAGGCCGACGGAATTCGGTGAATTTCGAAACTTTAAAATTAAATTTACATTCTATATATGTAAATATATATATATGTACATATATATATATCTTATATATATATACTTGCATATATATACTGTATTAAAATATTTTGAAAAATAGAGAATGATAACCATCTGTACAATCTACTGTACACATTTAGATATATAAAATGATTTGTAAAATATATGTATTAACGAAAATATAACAACCCAGAAATTCACTGTAAAGAAATTGTTCCTTATGTATATATATTTTTTTTAAACGAAACTACAGTAATACTGTTCATTTCCAGAATTCAACCAAAATTTCTTTTTAATAAACAACAGTTCAGAACCCAACAAAAATTCCATTTTAACAAACAACAATCTCAATCCCCAGTAAATTTCCATTGATTAAACAATAATCCAATAGATTTTCTTTCCACAAACATTTGATTTCAAACCCTAGGTGAAAATTTCATACACAGAGAAACAATTTCTATTTTATTTGATGCTACAGAAAGTAAATAATTAAAAATGAAAAGAACCTGGTGTCCTGTGCCTGTAGAAAATCTGTGGAAGCCTTATCCCTTTTGCAGAGATGAACCTTCGCTACCAATTGTTTCCAGCAACAGATCCAAATCCTCCCTAAATTTGAACCTTATTCCTCTTTAATTTCTCCAGAAAACAGAACAAGAATGCAATGATGGAAAATGGGTGAATGCAAAATTTCTCCAGAATCTGAACAATAGCCTCCCCCAACAAAGAAACGCCTTAATAAAATCAATACCCAGAAAACCCTTTCAATTTCCTCTTCCCGTGAATACTAGAGGTCACGTCACAAGAAAAAAAATGAAAAATAATTGTTATCCCAAATATTCATTTGTTGCCTTTTTGCATGCCTTTGCATTTCATTTTCTTTTATCATGCATTTGATTAAAAATTAAATAGATTTAAATCCACGAAATTGAACTTTTATTTGTTTATTTATTTATTATCTCCACAATACTTTATTAAATAATTACTTGCACATTAAAATAATTAAAATCAACCATTTGCAAGATTCAAAATAAATTTAATATTTTTACAACTACTACTAACATTTATCTATTGCTTTATTTATTTATTATTTTATGTTTTTATTTTATTAATTGTTTAATTATTTAAATCACAACATAAAACCATACACCACATTAGATAAGTCATAAAATCACAATCACATGTAAAGACCAACGTAACAATCAAAATGGCTATGCACAAACCAAAAAAAAAAGTACAAGATAGTTGACAACTTGGAACGGAGTTACTTCCATGTCACCTTTGTTCAACTTCCTGCCATTGGGTTGGTTCAATGCTCGCCCAGACCTATCGAAATAGGTGGAATCAAGTCTTATTCCTGCAAAGCCTGCATCCAACAAGGTGATACACAACATATATACATATAATCAATTACAAAGCATCGTGAGAAGGATTTGCAGTGTAGCAGGGCGCTCGCGAACAAGTGATGCTACCTGTCCCCTCACCAAATCATATCATCATCTAATGCATTATAAAATTACATTAATTTGCATCACATCATCAATTACTATTCTCTAGTCTACTACATTCCAAATAACTCCATCAAAACAATCGTAATAAAATGTCACTATAATATCCATGGCAACATAAGAGTAATATAATCAGTAAAAATCTAAGCTACCACAACATAATATCAACAGTATCATCAAAACCACAATGTGCCAAACAAAAACCATAGAGAATGTCAAGAACAAGCAGTAACATGAGGGGTATTACACAAAATGTAAATGCTTGACAAGGCATGCAAATTTTTTGGCTGAATGCGTCAAGGAAATGTGATTTGGTGAATAGTTGAATGTATCTCAAAAAAGAAACTTCATGGTAGCTTTACGGAATGCAAGTATTGTAAATTATGTTCAAATGATTTCATAGAAGGATGAGAATTTTAAACAAAGTGAAAGGAAATATAAAAACCCCCAACCCCTTAGCTTATTCCATTGTTTTCTTGCCCACACCAAGAATCCAATGAGCACACATCGATATATCAACTTGGATTAGGGCATAGTTTATAAGTTCTGAAGATATATAGGGGTTATTTTTTTTTACAGAGTGATTTTATTTTCATAGTCGAGAATTGATATAATCAGCCGCAGTAATGTGAAACACAAAGGGAATTCAACCTGGTTTTGGATATTTTCGTAGTAAGAAAAAAATTATAGATGTCTCCTTAGGGTATTGAAAATCTTCCCATCAGGGAAAGCTTCTATGTTCAAGAACTCCCCATTCCCTATGCACAATGACAGGTTTTAATTCATTTCTCCATATAAATTGGTGTAGAAGAATATCCATCAAGCCATTTTTTCCTAAAGGTCAATCACAGTCATTTTCTATATTAATAAATAAATAATTAAAAATCCCTACGACCCTAGCAAAATGAAGAAATATTTTTCTGCCCCAATCAGTAAGAAGAGGATTCTCAAATTTTTTATAACACAAGCACTTGAATAGCAGATTTTAGATTCATAAACTCTTTCTGAATTACTGGGCACCAATTTCCAAAACAAATAGAAAGTATCAAGGGTTGGTTGTGTAAGAGTAATGGAGAAAACTACCAAGATCCATGACTCGATACAAAATTCCCTCAATACAAGAAAGGTGTCCCATAACTCCCATGGTCATTTCAAGAGTTTGTGTTGTAACCCAATCCAAGCTTACCCCATACCATTTTTAAATGCAATCCATAACCTAGCCCGAGATTACCAAGGCCATAGAATTTCTTAACCCAATGCTTTTTCATTGAATACCGGACAAAGCGAATGCAATGAATTCCATGCATTAGGGTTTCCATCAAAATGAAGCACAATTGTAGAATCAATACAAGACTTATGTTATGCTCATGAACTAAATCATGAGGGGATCGGGTAGAAGGGTCAACTATATCACAGGCCACTAACTTGTCATAGACGTAAGGCTACAGCTCCTAACATGGTGTCAATGTTTATAGTTGTATGTATAATAGATAGTGGAGTGGCGAATTCCATTGCTCAAAGTGCAATAATTAAAGAAGTTATAGGTTCCTACCAGCCACACCTAGGCTAAGTAGATATGAGTAGGAAAGTGTTTGAATGACTTGATTAACAAAGTAACACTTAAAACAAACTCATCGTCAAAGCATTTAGCTACCGACCTGCAACTAATAGATAAACAAAGAAGAAACCGAGTAGGAGGTTGCAGTCAAGAATGAAATGCCATGCGTTGCCAACTAGCAATGCAACTGATTCCTTCCTTACCTCAAATCTTCCTCAAAAAGAATGATTAGGCTAAAATCAAACTGGGCATAAACAATAAGCAACCACACACTCATTATATTTTTTTTTTTCAAACAAAATCACCATAATGGATATCACGTTTACATACAATACCCTACAGACATTTTCCTTCAACAATAGAGATAGAAATGCAAAGAATGGAACCTGGATGGAATGAGTAGCATGCTTTGTGGTTGTTTGAAAACCTTGCACTCCATCAGAAATACGATCTTCCCAGACCGAGTCGCCTCTCTTGCCTCTCCTTTCTTTTCCTTCGAAGGAACGCAATCCCCTCCTTTTTCTTCCACCAAGATTGGCAGGCCATGAGAAATCTTGTCGCTACAGTTTTTTTGATAGTCACGCCTCAATAACGTCCCCCTTCAATTCTTTCAAAAAACCACCTCCAATAACCCTCCTTCATTAAATTTTTCTACCACTTTTCATGAAGTCTCTCTTTCTAGTTACAAGAATCTTCATTTATGGACAACATTACCCCAACAGGCGGTTACAAATTCATTCATGCAAAATTCTACAAGTAGATCTTTTTGTGAAACTGACATAATAATGCATTTAAATTTTATTTTATTTTATTATAATATTCATGTTTATTTAATTCAATTTAGATATTAATAATATTTTATTTGTCAAAATCACAAAAGTATTAAAACTTTTATTTAATTTATCATAATACCTCAAAACACAAATTGAACAAATTGAATCAATACCAAACCACACCTAACTTTATAGCGAGACGAAAAGCATCACAAGACAATGCAAATAGAGGGGCACTACATTAGGGTTATGGTTAGTATTAGGGTTAGGGTTAGAATTACAATTAGGAAAAATATTGTTGGGATTAGGGTTAGATTAGGGTTTAGGGTTTAGGGTTTAGGGTTGGATTTAGAGTTTTGGTTATGGTTGGGATTAGATATGAGATTAGGGTTAGGGTTTAGGGTTACAATTAGGGATTTAGTTTGAGTTAGGGTTAGGATTATGGTTTATGGTTATAGTTAGGGAAATTCTAAGGTTATGCTTATGGTTAATGGCAAAGTTAGGGTTAATTTTCTTAGAAATTTTTGGGATTATGATTGGGATTATGATTTAATTCATGTTAGGGTTAAGGTTATGGTTATTTTTAAGGTTACATTTAAGAATTTTATTAGGGTCAGGGTTAGAGTTAGGTTACGGTTGGGGTTATGGTTTATAGTTAGGATCAAGGTTAGGGTTAAGGCTATGTTTCAATTATGGTTACAATAAAATTAGGGTTCAATTACAAAGGGTTATGGTAAAATATATATAGGGTTAGAGTTAGGCTGGTACTTTTATCTTAATTAAATGATTGGGCTTAGAGTTGGGTTAGGTTATAATTTAGGATTATGATTAGGTATTTAGTTAGGGTTGGGGTCTAGTGTTTGTGTTAGGGTTAGGTTTAGAGTTAGGGTTATGGTTAGGAAAAATAGTGTTGGGATTAGGGTTAGATTAGGGTTTATGGTTTAGGGCTTAGGGTTGGATTTAGAGTTTTGGTTATGGTTGGGATTAGATATGAGATGAGGGTTAGGGTTTAGGGTTACAATTAGGGATTTGGTTTGAGTTAGGTTTAGGATTATGGCTTCATGGTCAGGGTTAGGAAAGGCCAAGGTTGGCGATTATGATTTCATGGTTAATGTCTGTGTTAGGGCTACTAGGGCTACTACTTTTGTGAAATCTTAGGGTCTCTGCCAACAAGTTTCCTGGGATTATGACTGGGGGAGCATGTTTTAATCCATGTTGATTAATGCTGATGGTTAATGCCAAGGCCATGTTTAAGAACTGTACTAGGCTAGGGATTGTGACCCTATGGTTGTGGGTTGTGGCTCTAGGGTTATGATTAGGACTCCACTTAGGTTACAAGCCAGGGGCAGGGCTATTAGGTCTCAGCTAGGGGGTTATAGTTGGGCACACAAGCAGGGTCACAGCCAGGGCCATGGCCAGACTCCATGGCCAGGACCGGCTGCCAGAGTCACACATGCCAGGGCTGGCTACTTGGAGGTCAGGGCTGTGGGCCAGAGCTAGCCAGGGACCCACGTCAGGCTGAGGTTGTGCTAGGCCAGAGCCACCAGGACCTGCATGAAGCCAAAAGCCAAGGCTCAACCATAGTCACAACAAAAATCAGGCTCTAATTGCCAAAAAGCTGCCACAACACACCAGTGCCAGGGCCTGTGGCCAGGGCTTAGGATTAGGGTTCAATTACAAAGGGTTATGGTACATATAGATATAAGGTTAAGGTTAGGTTGGAGTTAGGGTTAGGGTTAGGGTTATGGTTAGCATTAGGATTACAATTATGATTATAGTTAGGGATTTCATTAGGGATAGTGTTAGGGTTAGGGTTATGGTTAGTGTTAGCGTTAGGGTAGGGTTACCATTAGAGATTTGGTTAGGAGTAGGATTAGGGTTAGGGTTAGGATTATGAAAATAAGGTTTCCATTATGGTTAAGTTGTGGGCATGGTTTAGGGTTAGGGTTGGGGTTACGGTAATGGCTAGGTTTAACATTAGGGTTATGAAAAATAGGGTTAGGATTATGGTTAGGTTAGGGTTACAATTTTGGTTATTTATTAGGGTTAGGTATATGTTAGGGTTATTATTAGGGCCTATGGTTTACAATTTAGGGTTAAAAGTTATGGTTTAGGGTTTAAGGTTAGGTTTATAGTTATGACTATTGTTATGAAATTACAATTATGGTTACAGTTAGGGTTAAAGTTAGGGTTATGAGAAGTAAAATAAGAGTTAGAGTTAAGATAAATAAATTTAGGCTTAGGTTAGGGTTATAGTTAGGGTAATGATGTTAGGTTTCAAGAAATGGTCTAAATTTAAGATAAAGTCATAGTTGGTTGTAATGAACGAGAGAATAAACAAATTATAATTATTTCTTGTCGAAAAACAACTGACCATGACTTAAACTTAAAATTAGAGATTACCCTAAACCCTAACCATAAACATAACCCTAATCCCAAACCTAACCCCAAACCAAACACACAATCTAACCCTACCTCTAACCCTAACCTTAACCCTACACTTACTCCTAAACCTAACCCTTACCCTAATCCTAACCTCAACCATAATCCATATCCAAAAATCACCCCTAACTATGTCCCCAACCCTATAAACTAAGCTTACATCTAACCTTAAACCATAAACCATAATCATAAACCTCACCTAATCCTAACCCTAACTATAAACCATAATTTATATCCTAACCATGACACTCTTATTATTCAATTCAAATATTTATCATTCATTAATCACCTACATTAACCATAATCATAACCCTTTAAATCTAATAATAAAATAATTAAAAAATAATGTAATATTTACTTTATAGTAATTATCAGATAATTTTAACAATAATATAATAATAGTATATGTATTTATAATGACATATTAATAATCATTTATAGTACTAAAAATTAATAATAATGTAATTAAATTGAAAATACAATAATATTTTAGTAATCATAATAGTATAATACTTTATTAAATAAATAATAATATAATACTAACATTAATAATAATATAATATTATCATTTAATAATATTTTAATATAATAGTATTGAATGTGTGTTGCGACTGTAAACTAGCATATGTATTTTATATATAATCTATATAATATACGTTGAGATATATCATTTTGAAGACCTATTTTATTTATTTCTTAAAAAAAATTAAATACCATAACGATTATGGTTACCTATTTAATTTTGCGGTTAGAGTTAGAGTTAGGTTCAATATTATATTATTATCAATATTTTATTATTAATAAGTCTTTTTAAAAAAAAAAAAAAATATTATTAACCAAATTCTTAATTGGAGAGAACTATCTAAAATTGATTTATTCAACTAAAGTAGAAACTTAACAATTTTGATAATCTAAACTAGGATGGAGAGTGGGAAGAGAGGTGGGAGTGGGTGTTTGAATACTTCAAAGGGAGATGAAGATGGAGAATCTAAACCAGAAGATGATGATGCTTTGTTGTTGGGTGGTGTTAGAAGGTTGTTGGGTCTTGTCTACTTTGTGAATGTTGTGTTGGGTTCTTCATGCTACTGGCCTGCGGTTGGCCACAAGGTGTTGCTTGGCGGGTTGGAGTGGATGGGCGGGAATAGAAGCAAGAGCTCCATTTTGAGTGGAGATGGTGAGGATGTTGTTTTCGATGCTAAGGATGACCTTCCTGCTTCCATGGCTCTTGTTGTTTTTCTTGGGTTTGGGTTGCTGACAGTGGATGTTGCTTTGGGTTGTGGCTTGGTGTTTTCTTTGGTATATTTTGGTAGCCCTTTCCAAAATTTTGCTTCCCATTTCTTGGTTTCTTGGCGAGTTGTGATTGATGGTGGTTCTCTGTTGGTGCTCTCTAGTTGTCTTTGTACCCTTCTTTTGGGAGGTTTTTTCTTGAGGGATGTCCTTTTGGCTACATCCTTCATGTTGTTTTGGTTGGGTTTGGGTTGTGGCTTGGTGTTTTATCTGGTTTATTCTGACGACCCTTTCCAGCGTTTTTCTTCCCAATTCTTGGTATCATGGTGGGTTGTGTTTTTTGATGATTCGTTATTGGTGCTCTCTACTAGCTTTTTGATGTGGGTGCTCTATCTTTGTACCCTTCTTTTTGGAAGGTTTCTACTTGAGGGCTATCTTTTTGGCAACATTTTTTTTTGTTGTGTTATTGTGTCTCTCAGTGCCTTGGTGTTGTAGGTTTGTGTGGAGTTTTGGGCTGCTTCTTCAGGGGTAGTTTTTATTTTGGATTTCACTAATTCTATGAAATGCTTACTGGAAAGGGTGAGAGTGAACCTCTTTTCTTCTCATTTGGAGAATCTTGGCAACTTCATTTCATTGAAGCTTTGTTTTGTGGAGGGAGATGGTTTTTTACTGGAGGTTTGGGGATGGATAAGTGTTGGTCTATTATTGGCTTATTCCAAAAAGGTTGGATGGGGGCCGTCTTGAGATCCATACTAAAAATCTTATTTCTGATGACAACCCATGTGGTTTTAAGGCCAAAGGGTACAATGCTGCTACCCTTTTTGTCATCATTTCTGCTATGGGTGAGATCATGTTTAAAGGTGTTTTTGTTGTTGCTATCTCAGTTGTGAAGTTGTCAATGTGTGACCTTTAGGTCATTACCCTCCCATCTTTCATATTTGGCAAGTCTGAAGTTGGGGAATGATATTTTATTCATTTTTAAATATTAAATTTGAATTTTATTTTCTATTCCTTGGGATGCATTTGGAATGAAAGAAAATTACAACAAAATGCATTGAAATTTCATTTCAGGAAAGCAAGTGTTGATAAAATTGAATTTTATTCATTTTTGGAGCAGTTTTTCATAGGAAAAACACAAGAAGAGAGGGGAGGTCATGGATTACCTCCAAGAGGGTGATTTCTTTGATGGAATAGCATATTAGAGCGTGTTGACAGAGGAAAAATCAACAAAATTTGAGCAAAAAGAAGATATTGTTGTGAAATGATCTGAAATTGCAGGTGCTAGAGAGAAGACTGTTGACTCTAGACTTTGATTTGTTACTACAAATCAGATTGTATGTGGTTTCCAGAGGTTTCTTATGACTTGTTACAACCTTCATCCATGATTGGATTGTAATAGATTAATTTCCCAGCTTTAATTCAAAGTTTGCTAGTTGCACATTGCAATCTAGGTTTAGCATTTGAGATTCAATTTCTCTATGTTTTTGAATGATATTGTGAGCTTCTAAAATTTATTTGCATCACATTCATTTAATTTAGAAAGATCATACATTAATGGTATCAGAGCAAGGTTTATTTTGAGTGTGTGAGCAGACCATCGAAGAGAGGTAGCTTGTACTAGTGCCTATGTGTTGTGGGTGTGCAACCATGTTTTCTAGAGGAAGAGGAAGGGGAAGAGGAGGAGGAGAGAATTTTGTAAGGAATGATTATTTTAGAGCTTTTATTAGACAGGTTGAGGCTCTACAAGAATAAATAAGAATGGGATTTGCAAGAAATAGAGACCCAAGAAGTGAAGATGATGAAGATGAAGAAGAAAGAACAGAGAATGCTAGTTTAGATATTGAACAAAGAGAAGAAATTGCAATAGTTGCAAATGACCCACTGTTGAGAGCTTTAAAAAAAATGGGGAAGAGACCAAAAATAGATGTACCTACCTTTAACATAAGCCTAAACCCGGAATAATTAATAGATTGGTTGAATGAGATGGAGGAGTATTTTGAATTTGAAGAGATAGAGGATCTAAACAAAGTAAGATATGCAAAAACAAGATTGAAAGGGAATGCCTCCATAAGGTGGAGAGAAAATCAATTAGAAAGAGGAAGAAAAGGAAAAAAAAATATTACCAAATGGGATAAAATGGTGGAGAAGCTTAAAAGCCAATTTATTCCAATAGACTATGAATTAGACTTTCTTAAAAAAATGCAAGGTTTGAAACAGGGCAACAAAACAGTTAAAGAGTACACAGAAGAATTCCATAAAATTCTTATAAGAACTGGGCATTCAGAGGTGACAAAGGAGAAAGTTGCAAGGTATATCAATGGGTTAAGGTCAAGCATTCAAGAGGAAATGACACTTGTTAGAGTTCTAACAATGGAGGATTCCTATCAAACAATCTTAAAAATTGAAGAGAGGTTAAACAAGAAGTTTGAAAATAAGCAAAAAGGAAGAGGACATGGAGGAAAAATAGGAGGAAAACCATACAAGAATGATGAAAATCAGAAAAAGAGTTTCAAAAATGAAGAGGGAAGCAATAGAGCAAAAAAATATGAGGATGGACGAAGCTCAAGAGACCAAAGTTTCAAAGGTAGAGGTAGAGGATGTGGTTATGGAGGAGGCCCATTTAGAGGCGCTTGTTACAAATGTGGAGAAGAAGGCCACATAGCCTATGATTGCCCACAAGAAGAGAAGCCAAAAAGGAGACAAGAATACCAAAGAAGAGTAGTAAATTTGAATGAGAAAGAGGTGCATTCTTCATGATCTGAAGATGTTGAAGATGGGGAGGTTTTGATGACAAGGAGAGCACTCTTGAATGAAGACAGTGAGCCTATGCAAAGAAAGAAATTGTTCAAAACAAGGTGCAAGTGTGAAGGAAAGGTGTGCAACATCATAGTTGATTATGGAGACACAGGCAATCTTGTGTCCAATGAGATGGTGGAAAATCTAAAGCTTGAGAGGAGAAAACACCCAAATCCATACCAGATTGCTTGGGTACAAGATAATCAAAAGATAGTGGTAAGTGAACAATGCAATGTGAAGTTTAAAATTGGGAATTACCATGATGAAATTATTTGTGATATCATCCCTATGGATGCTTGTCACATTTTTCTTGGAAGGCCATGGCAATATGACCGAAAATCCATACATGATGGGTGTGCTAACACCTACACAATTGTGAAAGATGGAGTGAAGTATAAGTTGAAACCTTTGAAGGAGGAAAATGTTCAAGTTTGTGGTAATTCTAGAGTTTGTTTGGTTGATGCAAGAAGATTCCTTGAAGGTATAAAGCCTGAGAAATTTTGTTTTGATATCATTCCTAAAGTTACCAATGAATTTGTAGATGAAGTTCTTGTAGAGGTTATTGATTTTCTACAAGAGTTCAAGATGATTGTTTCAGATAATGTGCCAGAAGGGCTCCCACCAATGAGAAAAATAAATCATCAAATTGATTTGATTCTAGGGGAAAGTTTTCCAAACAAGGAAGCCTATAAAATGTCACCTACAAAAACTTAAGAGGTAAATAGACAAGTTGTTGATTTGTTAAAGAAAGGTTTGATAAGAGAGTGTTTAATCCCATGTGTAGTGCCTATTGTTTTGTCACCAAAGAAAGGAGGAGAATGGAGGATGTGCACAGATTCAAGGGAAATAAACAAGATTACCATAAAATACATATTTCCATTACCTCATATGGATGATATCATGGATTGTTTGAGTGGAGAAGAATGCTTCACCAAAATTGACTTGAAGAGTGGGTATCACCAGATAAGGATACGTGCAGGAGATAAATGGAAAACAACATTCAAGACAAAAGAAGGTTTGTATGAGTGATCGGTCATGCCATTTGCGATAACCAATGCACCCAACATGTTTATGAGACTTATGAATGAGGTTTTGAAGGATTTTTTGGAAGGTTTATGATTTTTTATTTAGATGACATTCTTATTTTCAATAAAACACTTGAGGAACATTTGATGCATATTAGATGTGTTTTTGAGAAGCTTAAAGAAGAAAAATTGTTGATCAATCTTAAGAACTACAACTTTGTGAAGAAGGAATTAGTATACTTGGGTTTTGTGGTGTTAAGTGAGGGCATCAAGATGGACCCATAGAAGGTGAAAACAATCTTCAAGTTGCCTACACCAAAAGCAGTGACCGAGGTGAGATAATTTCATAGTTTAGCTAGTTTCTAAAAAAAAATTATAAGAGGATTTAGTAGCATATGTGCTCCACTAACTGAAACCATGAGAGGAGATAAGAAAGATTTCAGATGGACTTCAAGGGCAGTGAAGAGTTTTAATGTGTTGAAGGAAAAAATCACTGATTAACCGGTATTAGCATTTCCAGATTTCAACAAGGTATTCCAAGTTGATTGTGATGCAAGTGGTAGTGCTATTGGAGTTGTTTTGAGCCAAGAAGGTAAACCCATTGCTTACGTTAGTAAAAAGTTAAATGGTGATAGAAAGAAGTATTCAGTTTACGATCAATAATTTTATGCTATTGTGCAAACTTTGAAAAAGTGGAGACACTATTTGTTGGCTAAAGAGTTTGTTTTATATACCGATCACCAAGCATTATAATATTTGGGCAACCAAGGTAAGCTTAGTCAAAGACACATGCAATGGGTTGAGTTCTTGCAATCTTATACTTTTGTTTTGAAGCATAGAAGTGGTAAATCTAATCAGGTTGCAAATTCTTTGAGTAGAAGGGAAAACTTGTTGATTGAGATGTTGGTTGAGGTGGTTGGGTTTGAAAAATTGAAGGATTTGTATGAAGAGGATCCTAATTTTGGAGAGGCATGGAGAGTTTGTAAAAATCATTTTTCATCTGATGGGACAAAGTGGTTAGACTATCTCATTCAAGATGGCATGCTATTCAAAGGTAATCAATTATGTATTCCAAGAAGTTCAATGAGATTGAATCTAATCAAAGAGAAACATAGTGGTGGACTTGCAGGGCATTTTGGCATGGATAAAACATTGGAACTTGTAGACGAGAAGTATTATTGGCCTCAAATGCAGCAAGAG